>FXXK01002316.1:5107-88342 GCA_900184695.1 Betula pendula | reverse complement strand
TTGTTGAGCCGTGGGCCGTACGTTTGTTCTTGGTATTATCAGGGCCCTACACATTTCAACTTTTAATATCCTATTAATCACTTTTTATATCACATTAAACACTTTTTATTATTATTCAAATAAAAAATTTACTAAAAAATAAAATTTTTTCATATAAAAAATTTTTTACATTCTTTTACTCTATATCATATCAAAATTCAAAAATTACTAACTCTAACCCGGCTTTTTGCCTACCATAACCAGTAATATAACCGAAAGGTAAGAAGGTGTTGTTTTTATTTTCAAACAACGTGTGCTTTTTGTTTTTACTGCCAAACATACCTATCAATGTCAATGGTATTTTGTTCAAAAGTTGCAATTAATGAGTGATAGATGCCTTACATATTTATGAAGACAGAGAGTGGCAGCGACTGTTTTAGAATGACTCTTTGAGTATGGTTCGGGTCGCCACCCCCCGGCTGTCTGGGAGGTCGGCCATTCTCAATGGCCTTAAACATTAGGAGAGTTAGTAAAAAAAATTTTAACTTGCCAATTTAATTTCTTAATGGTTAAAGTAGTAAGTGATATATAAACCGTGACCTCAATTTGTAAAAGATTGTAATAATAGATATTTACCCCACTTTTCCCGAACAATGAATTATCCTACTTTTTTATCCGAAGAAAATATCATGCATTGAATTGAACATCAAGGGACACAACCAGAGGCGGAACCACTCCTAACTTAATTTGGGGGTTTCAGATCCTTGCAAAATTTTAAAAATTTCTTATAAGTTTTAGGTATTTTTATGAAAAAAGACCTCTCAAAATTTTTTTATTTCCAAAAATTTTATTTTTTTTAGTTTGTTCCCTTTTCTAGAATCCTAATTCCACCCCCGGAGACAATTGTATAGGGAACAAAACTCATTCTTTCTATTTATATATGAATAAACATGTGTGTATATATATATTAGCAGGTAATTTGGGTTGGCAATTCGGGTTCAGGTCAATCTGTTTGACCCGATAACCCGTCAAGGATTAACAAAAATTTAACCCGTTTAGTTAAACAGGTCAAACCATTCAACCCGACACGACCCACTTGACCGTTTGACCTGTTTAGACAAAAAAGTAAAATGTTTAACTCAACCCAATACGACCCGTCTCGACTTAAACACAATCCGTTTGACCTGTTTCAACATATATTTATTATATAAAAATATATAATAATTTTATAAATGGGTCAAACGGGTTAACTCATTTATAAACTATTTATTAAATGAGTCGATCCATTTATGCCAAGCCCAAGCCCAAACCAAAGCCCTTTAACTTTGTATATAGTGTATATCAAATTTGTGAGTCATGTAAAAAATTATATATATATAGTATTATATATATATCAAAGGTTTTATACATGCACCCACAACAAAAAGAATGAATTCTACACGAGGATTACAGTCAATACTATCATGGTGTTTTTGAACCTATTAAGAGGAAAATTATATTAATAATTTATAAAAAGTGCAAATGTACGCTATTTTTGGTTTACAAACTTGAACTTTTGGATTAACTTTTTACTATATAATAAGTGCACATTCATGTCCATCGAATTCTTTATTTTAACAAAACATTCTTCTTCCATATTTATACTGAAAGTTGAAGTCGCTCTATCATGGATTAAAATCCCTACAATATCTAGTTATAATTTTGTCAAGTCGTGATCGCTCGATGTTAATGAACGGTCCAAAAGTTAACCACTTTCATCAATCGAGGTTAAAATTAAATGCATCACAACCGCCGCCACCAAAAATGTCTCCTTCTATAAAAAAAAATAATAAGATAAAATAATAATTAAAAAAAAAGTCTCCTTCTTTTTCTCTCTCTCTCTCCTCTTTCCCATTAATGTTGTTGTTGGGGAAAAGAGAACACCTTGGCTCAAAGGCAAGTGAGATTTCTTTTTCTTTGTCAACACAACGCGCGCCTTTACCGTGAAGGTGTGATTATCTATTAAAATTGAACCCAACTTTTTTCCAGATCATAAAAATTATTTATGATTGAATTTGTATTATACAATAATTTTTGGTTTTTTTTACAACATCAAACAATCTATCAAAACTCATATTTAATTTTATTTTGAAACTTAATTTTAACAATATTTATAACTAGAAATGCTTATTCTGTAGTTGTGGTAAAAAGTTTTTTCCGTTTCGAATGACAGAGTTTTATTGAATGAACTTTCTCTAATTTAGTTAATAAAAATGTAATATATATATATATATATATATATAGTATATTATAATATATATATATATATATGTCATTTTGTATGTAAGAAGTACAATATATTTTTTTATTTTGTAAAGATAAAGTTAAAAGAAATTTTATTAAAAATGCATATGATCTTTCAACTTTGTTCTTGTATTAAAAAAGCATATGCTTCTCACATGTAAAAAAAATATATGACATTTTTATAGACCAAATTGAAAGAAGTTATTGATCAACCCAATTTGTAAAAGATCTTTATCCCGAATAGCTCAATAATGTGGTATTTTTAAACTTCCACCTAAATCTGATGACATGTAATATTTGTAATATATAGTTTATTAGAGTGAAAATTGATTCAAATTTTAAAAAGAGAAATGTTAGAATATCTACTTAAATCCTTCTCTTATCCTTCTAAATATTACGTACATTCACCATTAGATCTATGGATTTATGTAAGTCCCATGTGTGTGATCCGTCCATTCAATGGTGATGGTGATATTTAGAAGGTATCCTATATGAGGATCGTGCAATGGTATATGGACCCTTCAGATACATTTTTAATTTCTTTTAATTCGGTCTATAAAAAAAAAAAAATCGATGGTGGATCCAAAAATAAATATATATTTATGAGGATCGTGCAATGGTATCTGGACCCTTCAGAATCGATGGTGGAGCCAAAAAATATTTTACATGGGGAGGTCAGACGAAGTTTGAAAATTAATTAATTAAACCTTTATCTCCAAAAAATTACTTGCTTATTTTGTAAAATTTGCCAATAAAGACCTGCTTTTATAACTAGAAGTAGAAAAAAAAAAAAAATCCATTAGCATCAGCAGTAACCTTATCATTATCATATGTCAAGTGAAAATTATAATTAATTAATATCACATAATAACAATGAACACACCCCATGACCACATAATTATAATTAAAGAGAATCTTTCTTCTTCTTTAATATTTGTCCTAACTTGAAAAAGAAATACAAAATAAAAATTAAAACTTTCAAAAAATCAAAGATTATAAAGTTATTGAAGAAAATGGATTATATCATGTGTAGCACTAATAGAGGCTCAAAAATGAAAAAATAAAAAATAAAATTTGTAACACTAATTGTGAAAAATATCATGATAGATGTGAGCTCTAAACCTTCCAACCAAATAGCTAGGTCTGTATACTTCATATTTTGGGTGTGCATAAGAGAGAGAGTTGAGTTGCCGTCAAAGACAATTGTTTTCATAGATTTTTTTTTTTTTGGTTTGACTTCTAAAATTAATATCTTTTACCGTAGTTGAAGTCATTGGTTTTTGGAAGTTTTCTAAAATTGGCTAATATGCACCAAATCTAAATCTATCTATATTTTTTTTTAACTTTTTGAAACATATGAAGACCCAAATATCGGATTTTTTTTTTCTTCTAACTTTTTTTTTTTAATTGGGTGTTCATTATTTTTTTTTCTTATATATATATATATATAGTAATACTAAATGTCATATTTATATTTTTTTTGTATCACTCTAAAAATAATGTGACTTTTAAAATTATTGTTATAAATTTATAATAATAATTTTAAAAATTACATTATTTTAAAATTGCATAAAAAAAATACAAAAATTTTTATTTTTCCCCCAACTTTTGGGGGCCAAGCCATAAATTTTTTCTCCTACTTTTTGTTTTGGGGTGGGTGGGTTTGGTTGGCTATTTCCGCTGCAGACAATTTGTGGTGAAGTTTGGAACACGTGGATTTTGGACTTGGGGAAATTTTATTTCTATATATAGGAAGTCTAACATACTTGGTACAACCTAATTAAAGTAAGTGTAAGCCCACGCGACTCACCAAGAACAAGAGCAGCGAAAGCCAAACGTGCTTAAATTAATTAGTCAAGTACCTCTACTAGGCCCTCCATGGAACGCTCTTTCGGTGTAAGAAAAGGTGCATGGACTGAAGAGGAAGATATCCTTCTGAGGCAGTGCGTTGAGAACTATGGAGAAGGAAAGTGGCACCAAATTCCTCTCAGAGCAGGTAGCTAGTAAAGGAGAGACAGAGAGAGAGAGAGCATGTTCTTTCTTTTATTTTTATTTTTTTTGTTACATTAATCCAAGAAAATAAAATGAAATTTCTGTTTTGAATAATGCATTAATCCTCATTGGAGGCAGGTTAAATATTAAATAGAAGTTTATATATCGGGTTGGTGCAATATTTTGCAGGGTTAAACAGATGCCGGAAAAGCTGTAGAATGAGGTGGTTGAACTACCTAAAACCAAATATCAAGAGAGGAGGCTTCGACGCAGATGAAGTTGATCTAATTATCAGGCTCCATAAACTCTTAGGCAACAGGCAAGTCTAGTTAATATAATTCCAACTTATAATACAGGATGCATGGTCAGTAGTACTTAGACATGCATGCATGCACCTAATGCAAATTTAAAACCCATCAAATTCATTAATGGTTCTTTCTTTTTTTCCTTTTCCCGATCGAGAACTGATCCACATATATGGAAAATATGTTTATATATCTAGATGAGAGAGAGAGAGTAATAATTAATCTTAACCAAGGCAGTTCCGAGCGTACGCGGCCAAATGATTGAGTTGCAGCTCATGATTTGGTCAAAGAAGGTTTGCTCAAGCTTGCTCTTATACGAGCAGATCTATTATGAAAACATTTATATATTCTGTGTATATGTGTTTATCTTAGTATTCTCATCCAAGGCTAGCTCTAGTTTGTTCCTGATATGCGTGTTAACGAGTGCAATTAAGTTTTGAAGATTATTTCTTTATTTACTTTTGTCTTCGATCTTTTTTTATTTTTTATTTATTTATTTTTTAATCTCAAAGTTTTAAAGTTATGTTGATATTTTTATCTTCTTCTTCTTTTTTTCTTGCAAATATTTTACTTGGAGAGCACTTTAAACATAGTCTATATATATAAAGGCATGCTTTGTGTTATTTTTCATTCAAGCTTGAGAAAATAGAAGTTTAAGCTTTTGACTTTTTTACTTTAAAAAGAGTTTTCTTCGTGGGTGTTCTATATCTCTAGACTACTTTTCCATTGAGTGATATGGTGCGTATGTTTTTTGTTCTGTATCTCGGATAATTATTATTATTCTCAAAGTTTATTTGGATAGTTGGTATTATTCTTCTTGTTTTGCTCGTTGTTTTGCTTTTCTCTAAATTTTTCGGTATAAGTTTGGTATCAAAGCTTTGAAAATGGCCAATTGAGGTCGTGGCCGGCGTGGGTCGGAAGTTGTAAGGCCAAACCGCGAGTATGATCTTTGTGACATTTTTTTTTTTTTTATAAATACATTAAACAAGAACCAACTACAATATACGATAACAAAGGGCCGAGCAACCCAACAAAAAGTAAAGTAAACACAAATTAAGAGGGAATGCATCAATTGAATGACGCGGCCCTATGATTCTTTGGTAAAACCAAGAAAACTGGTCGCCAATTAAGGCGATTTCATAAGGCGTAGGTAGGAATGTGATTGGCATAAGACCTTTCAGCCCTACCCAAACGCCTATAACAACACTACAGAAATACAGGAAAAGAAACAAATTATAAGGCCAATACAAACAATTAGCCAAAAATACAGACCCGAAGAAAAGAAAAATACATGAAAAGTTTAAAAAGCAGAAAAAGGCACTAAGTAGAACCACCGGGGGAGGAAAGTGCTGTGAGAGTGGCGGTGGACCAGAGAACAAGTCGTCGTCGCGTGAACAAAACACGTCGGAGATGGGTTCTTGGCGACTGAAAGCCACCACAAAGGGCTGGTTGATGTGGCGGAAGACAATGGTAGTGAGCACGTGCGCCGAAGGAGCACGCACACGTTGGCACGTGGGTGGACGCGCCCGCGAGTAAGATCTACTCCCAGGCGCGTGTGATGCACGCTCCGGCGTGTGCTTGTCGGACGACGGCGCGGCTAATGGCGGTAGGAAGCGGGGGAGCCCAGGAACACGGTGAGATGGTGCGTGTGGTGGTGGAGCTCTTTATAATAAACAGATATGATTTTGAAAAAATCAAATCCAAAAAATCCAAAGAGGTCGTTCCCAAGCTGAGAGCGGTAAGAAGTGGTGGAAACCAGCGATGTTGTGGCGGAGGAGAAGGCGGCAAGTCTACCGTGTAAGGATAGGGCCTCTGAAGAGGCAGATAGGGCCTCCGAAGAAGTGAGAAAGGGAGGGGGAGGAAGAAGGGGGAAGTAGAGGGGAAGGGACGGGAGGAGGGAGGTTCAGCTCCCTCCTCCCATGGTAGCCAGCGTTGATCTTTGTGACATTGAGAATGAAGAATTGTGAAGACAAGTGGAGCAACTTCAACAACACTTTGTACGCCTTTGACCTTTGAGACATGATGCATCAAATCCTGAATCAAAGCAGGAGCATTCAAATGATGAGGAAGAAGTGATCAATCCCTTTCATTGTGATCATAGCTCGACATCCAATCATTCTCGAAAGAACTATGAATTTTAACGAGAATTCGACATCAAAGTTGATATTTCATAATTTTAAGGAAGAGCGCAATCAGGTGAGTTCATTGATTGATTGGATATGGTAGAGCGAATCTTTGAGTACAAGGATGTACCAGATCATCGCAAGGTGAAAATTGTGGTAATCAAATTGAAGAAACATGCCTCAATTTGATGGGAACATCTTAAGAAACAAAGAGCATGTTAAGGGAAGAATCAAATTGTGCCATGGGAAAAGATGCGAAAGGTGCTCAAAAGAAGTTTCTTCCAGATAATTACAGGCAAGATGCTTTCCTTAAGTTTCACAATTTTAAACAAAAAGGAATTATCTGTTGACGATTATTGTAATGCTCTCAAAATTAATTAAGTAGTAATTAACTCGAAGTGTCACCGTAACTTTCCCAAGTCTATTTACTAAGAAAATAAGTCGAAGAGTTACTAGGACCCCTTGACTAGAGGGAAATGCAACAAAAGGAAAATATTTCTTTACACACAAGATAGCCATACAACTAAGTCACATCACATAATAGCTAGAGCTAAATACTAAAGTATCATAATATAACTTAACGAAATAAAGATGTCATCGAGTATCATAGTCGAAGACCGGTCATCAAGTCAAATCTAAAAATATTACAACACAAGTCTAAAAGTCACAATGTCATCAAATACAAAATATATCGTATGAGAACAAGTCATAGCTACTTCTTCACATGGTCTATTCGTACCTGTTACCCTCTTACCAGGAGATTTGTGCGTTCTCGTGAGACATTCGGTACAACATAGGTGGCCCAATTAGGTACAATAGCTAGCTAAAATAGTCGTCCGATTGAGTTCGACATTAGGTGATTCATATAACTAGCGATGTCGTAGGGTATGACCGTTATCCATGGATGGTTGAGCCAGTCACTCTGAGCATTGGATCCAAGACAAACAGCATTAAACTAAAACTAGACCATAAGGTGAAGCTTATATACTAATGTGTACATGCTCCAGATTCTTCTCTCATATTTCCAATGGTAGCCATGTCATATGATGATATCAATCATTTTCTTTTACATGCATGAACTTGCAATACTAACACGATGAATCATTCATTTTCTAAATATTCCATTAATTTACACATAATAGAGTTTTTTTTTTCCTTTTTTTCTTTTTTTTTTTTCTCTAATCTTACACATAATAGAGTTAACACCATTTATACAAAGCATTTCATGTGAGTATAAAGTATGTACGTTTGATAAGTAGTAATGCTACAAAGATTGATAAAAATGTTTCCACATGAGTTTCACTTACCTTGATCGTAGGGATCCTCTAGGTACACATCCTCAAACTCTCTAACACCGTCACTTGTGAAAGGTTCTACTACTAGTTGCACGTCTAGACTAAAATGCAACTAAAAACCTAAAATTTAAACTTCTAAACATTCTATTGCCCTAACCATTCAATCCTTATAGGGACCATTCAAACATTCTGATCGTTCGAGCGTTACTTGTACCGTTTGAGCATTCTACCGTTCAATCGGTGCTTGGACCATTTGAACATTCTTTGAATAGAAACCTTAAAACTCCAAAAGATATTACCTTTACCCTACCTAGCTCGTTCCAAGGCCCAAACAAACATTCTAACACTATTCTAAGCACAAATCAGGCCTCCAAATAGAAACCAAACACTAAAGTCTAAATCGGTTTACCAAAAATCCAACCTTCCAAAAACACAAGAATCTTCATGTTAACACCTGAAACAATAGAAGATTTATTCTTAAAAAGTAAGGAAAACAAAATAATTCATGTCTTCCATAGACACCAACTTTCTAATCCTAGAATCATCATCAAATCAATAATAAATCATACTAAGAATCTTTAACAACAACCACACACACACCCCACGAAAATACACAATACTCAAAAGCTAAATAGAGGTGAAACAAATACAAATCACAAAATATACCAAACTTAAGATGTAGGGTTTATCTCCCTTGAAGATAGGAAACCTAAACCCTCCAAATATGCTTCATTCTCCTTCTCTCTCTCTCTCTCTCTAGGGTTTGGTGACTACATAGGGGTGAAATGGGGGTCTAGGGTTTGACCTAGCCCCTTAAATAGACACATATCCTCCTACTTATGTTGAAATGGCCAAATTTCATTTGCATGTAGACTACCACTGTTTGATTGTTTAAAGTAACATTCGAAGATTTTGTCTTGAGCTTCACTGTTCAATTGTTTCATGAAACGTTCTATTGATGGTCCTTCATCGATACTTAACATTCGATCAGTCTGCACAAAAACTACCCCTAAGTGTCCAAAATCCGATTTTCTCTCTCTTGGGATTTAGGACTAACCCTAGATATACTTAGGCAAACATTAATGCGTCCTTAACCCTAATCTTAAAGTGGGGTATTACATTCCTCACCCCTTATTAAATTTTTGTCTTCAAAATTTCAGATCTCAAACCCACAGAGAAGGGTTAATGACAATACATAATCATCAATCGTGGCATCATGTCCTAAGCTTCCTCAAACAGGTGTGGGTAGCAGGTTTGTATATCCCACCCTGCTTCCCACAATACCTGATCGACTCCATGGTTGCACTATAACACCTTGACTATGAGAATCTTTTTTGTGTGCAACACTTGCTCCTTGCCGTCCACGATTCGTGCAAGCACCTCTTTATAAGTCAATCCCTCCTGAATCTGTAAAGGTTTGTACTTGATGACATAGTTTGGATTGAAATTGTTGTACGTCCTCAACATCTATACGTAGAAAACATAATGTCAAACTAGGTGTTGATTTGGCTTGTAAGAGTGTTGATCAAACAAAGTAACGAAGCATGATTGGGAGCCTATTGTACCTAACTGCGAGTTGACCTGTTATTTCTTTCAGTGTTGGAGTGTGTGACCAATTTCAAGCTAATCCCTATGAATCACACATAATAGCTATAAAGAAGATCATTAGATATGTGAATGGGACATTGAATCATGGGATTTGGTACTCTAGAGACTCCAATATAAACAATGCTAGGTACTCATATGCAGATTGGGCAGGAACTGTTAATGATATGAACAACACCTCTGGTGGTTGCTTCTATGTGGGCAACAATGTCATGGTGTGAATGAGTAAGAAGTAGAATTTTATCTCTAAATCGATGACTGAAGCATAATACGTTGTTGCTGAAAGTTGTTGCATACAGTTGCTTTGGATGAAAAAGCTATTAGCTAATTATGGTCTTGGGCAAGACACCATGATGGTCTATTGTGACAATCAAAGTGCGATCAACAACTCCAAGAACCCTATGCATCACTCTCGAAACACGCACATTGACATTTGATATCATTTTATTCGTGACTTGGATGAGTCTAAGACTGTTGAACTAGAATTTGTGCCCATTGAATCTCAATTAGCTGACCTCTTTACCAACCCGTTTGATGGTCTTCGATTTGAGATCTTAGGACAGCTATTGGTGTTTGTGACCACTCTTAGAGGTCACAATGCATGTCTAGGATGGTTTTACATGTTTTTCTTCATATCCTAGGAGATGTTTCGTTTTTTTACTATTATTATTGTTTTTTCAATATGGTCATTTCTTGTTTTCCTTGATCGAGTGGTCAACTGTGACACTCCCTGGCCTGTTTGTAATTTATCTTGATGTGTATTATCTAGAGATCATTCTCTCATTTGAGCCTTAATTTTTGACATCCTTCATTGAGGAATTTTCTGTGTATCACATATATAAGTTGTGTTTTTTTGATGGATACATGTTCTAAAATTGATAAATAGGATAAATTGTAATTGTGATTTGACTAATATAAAAACAATTAAAAAAAATATGTAGCGTTTGAGTAAACTGTTAGATAGAGCTCAAACTCGTTTGACTATATAGCTAAGCAATGTGGCTTGTGACTTGTGAGCATGCTCAATAACTAGATATAGGCTCGAGGGTAAGCTCGAGAAATAGTGTAAATTTAAATAGTCTTTTTGAGTTTGGTTGGAAGAACTTCTATTCAATGTGAATGAGAATGGAAAGAATCCCAAAATTTCTTAAAGCTTCTAATTACATTACTTCTAATTTTGTAAATGAAAACAAGCAAAGTCTGACCCTTCTATTTTCTCTATCTTTCTTTCCTCCTTCCCACCCCCCTCCGCCCGCCATTTATTTTTTATGCATGCTAATCTGGTTTTCTTTTGTAAACAAGTTTAATAGTTAATTGAATACTTCGTGAACATTTTGGTGACATTTATTTTCTATGTTTGTGTAGATGGTCATTAATTGCTGGTAGGCTTCCAGGAAGAACATCTAATGATGTGAAGAACTTTTTTAATACACACCTCTTCAAGAAGGGAATTTCTAGCATTAAAGACATGAAAGAAAAAGGACAAGGCATTGTGAAAGTGAATGTGATAAAACCTATACCTCGAACTTTCTCCAAAAAATTTACTTGGTTAAATGGGAAACCTACAGCCGAAGAAAGCTTTAAACCCGAGGAAAATGTGAGCAACAAATCTCCGACATTAGTGTCGTCGGAAAGTAGGATTAAGTGGTGGGAAAGCTTGTTAGATGACAAGGAAGATGATGAAAGAGCCACATGCTCTGTAAGTGGGTTAGATAAAGAATCGAACAAATATCTTTGGGCCGAGAAAATAGCACCGAAAGCAAAAGTTTGGAACACTTTTGATGAGGATGATCCGAGTTGCTTAGCTGACTTCTCTTTTGACATGAGCCTTTGGGATTTTCTCAATGCTGAATAGTAATTTTAGAATTAGAAATCCTACTCCTTTCTTTAGGAGGATTATCATTATGAATCTTATCGATTTGGATTTAATCCTATTTATTTTTTATTTGTGCATCCCTATTTCTATGAGAATATTGTTTCCTCTAAATAAAGCCCGTGTCAATAAGTTTTTACATTGTATGTAAAAATTGGTTTGAGCTTTTACAGAGAAAGAAGCTCAAGATTATTGTATTTTTTCTTGATACTAGTGAAGTGATAGTTTTGCTAAATCATGAGAAAAATGTATTGTTGATTAAGTTTTGTTTTTCTATTCATAGTTTAGTTATCCTGAATTATACTTTTGTTTGATAATGGTTAGAGAATTCACAGCAGATCTCTTATATCTCCTTCCCTTATTTAAATATAGGAAAAATCTTAAAAAAAATAAAATGAAACGTGGCCTACAACAGCATACTAAAATTGCTTTTTGTGTGTTTTTGCTGCCTTTCTTGAGTTGCCACAACCTCTCTATTTATAGCCAAGTTCTGCCTTGGAGGGGAAGTTCTCGTCCTCTGCGTATTGGTCTTCGTGAGGTCCAAGTGATGTGACTCATCTGCCACTTGTCAGCTTGGGGTGGTGTCCGTATTTTGCGTGGAAGGTTTTCATTGGACTCGAGGTTGATGTGAAGTGTACTTCCTCTGATGGAGGGAGGCTCAAGATAGAACAAATTAGATGCGCTGGATCCCCTTCCTAGGGCGTAGAGCCACTAGGGATTAGCGAATCGAGATTGCCTCTAACAATCGTGAAGGCGGTGATCTAGAACGAAACCTGAGAGGGACCCAAAAATTGGAGCTACTTGAGAGGTGCGAGGATAGGTCCCATCAACGGCATTATTGCTAGTGAAAAAAGGAGTCTTTGAGCTTCGCGCTGCTCTAATATGTGACAAGACCTTTCTGACTCTTCTTCAAAGATAAATCAAATCAACCTGTGGATTGCACTCGTGACCTCCGATCGGGACACAAGATTGGATGAGAGATCGGTCCCAGTGCGGCCCATTTGGGCCTTTCTTCCTACCTCGATCACTTGTTGGGCCCTATAAGTGATCTTGTGACTCGGGCCTTTTAATGTCGGTTTATTTTCCCAACATAATATAATACAAATTTAATGTTTGGGTGATAGTGGGTTTTGGTGGATTTTCTTTTGTGGAACCCAAGGACAGGTAATGATTGGAGTTAATCATATGACCCTTATGCATTTTGAGTAAATCTAATGGTCCACACGCACCCTGTATACGTTTAGATGCTATACTCTAATATTTCCAATTATCTAACACTTGTTTCATGCCATGAGAAAAGGTCGACTCCATACAGCTTTTTCAAACGAGCTTGTTGTTAGTTCTATTTTCCCATGCATATGCAGTGCACTTTAGATTTAATGTTCAAGCTCCAAATTGCTTGCTCAACTCCCAAGTAAGGAAAATTCAGCACCTTCAACATAAACTTAGGGTCTTTAAATGAAGTTTAACCTCAGGTAACAAGAGCAACCTACACATGATCAGGTCCAAGTGGAGATTACGTCGATATTTGAAAAAAAAAAAAGATTCGATCACCACACTTTTCTCGCATTCAATCAGGTTGAATTCATTAGATCCAATAACACAATCAGGTAGGCTGAGTCCGAATAAGATTGAATTTGGCCCAATTGACTGCCAAATATGAATTCAAAAAGAAAAAAAATTAAAAAAATAAAAGAGTTGAAAAATGCCAGCATCCAAACAAGCTTGAATTTAAAAATGAAATTTACTTAAGTAGCCTTAAAATTATTTTATTTACAAAGAAACCTAAATAATTAATAAATTCAAAAAAAAAAAAAAAACAGAACAGGGCTACCCTTAAGGCTGGCCAACCGGACCACCCCCAAGTGATTCGGGGTGGTCGAACCACCCCTAAGGCTGGTCTAGTCACCCTGGGCGTGGCTTGAAATCATATGGGGATGGATCAATAGGCTATTCCTAAACAACTTTAGGGGGGGTCGAGCAACCCTCAAACACATTTGGGGGCGGCTCGGTCACCTCCAAGTACCTGGGTGGCTTTGCCACCCTGACGACCACTCCTTTTCCTTTCCTTTTTTTTTTTTTTTGTTTTGTACTTTTTTAGTTTAGAGAAAAAGAGGAAAATCGGGTCTAACAAACTCATGTGCATGCCACATGATTGGAATTTTGTCCATTTTAACGATTTGGGCTAATAGAGAGATTTTTTTTGCAAATGATTGTTAGTTAAAGCTTGTTGAGTGAGACAAATGGCATTTCATGATGGTAATGTGCAAATGAAAGGCAATTGAGGGGGGTTAAGTGTTGTAACACCCATGAATAAAACATGAATGATTGGATATTAAAACTTAAGGAAAAATGAATAAAGTATACATTGAAGGCAACGGTAGGATAAGCATGGAAGGGTCTAGAAGCGATAGGAAGAAACGCCTTGAAAAACAAGGTAAAAATTTGGGTTTTTTGCATTAAATTGATTGATCGAGTTAGGGTTTCCATGTCTTAGGACTAGATTTTTGCTAGGAAAATCAACGATCCAAATGAAGGTTAAGTAGGCTCGGTTAAACGGCTAATTTGACTAGATTTAAGCCAGCTTGATTCAACCGAAATCCAGTCTCGTTTGACTGAGCCACGTGTCAACAGGTTTGTGTCTGATTTGGCATAACTTGATCGATTGAGCTTTAATTTCAATCGACCGAGCTTCTGGCAAACTGACTTCTCAGCCTATTCAAAGGGCCTAGAAGCTGAGAAAAATTTCATAAGTTTGTTTGTTTCATTCAAAAGCATTAGAGATCCATGTGTGAGGTTGAAACACTAAGATTTTAGTGTGAGAGTGAGGATCTAGTGAGAAATGAAGGATTTACTCGAAGAGAAAAGCTTGGAGAAGGTATAAACTCTCACCCTCTTTTTTTTTTTTTTTTAATGGAGTTGTATTATTCAATTTGGGTCGTTGTTATAGTTTTTTGGGGTAGTTATGTTAGTTGTGTTGGATTTTGTTTTGGTTAGACTGTTGGTAGTGTGATAAAGTTATTGGTAGTTGTAAGGAGATTAGGGTTTTAAGGTTATGTTGTTAAAACCCTAGGTGCAAGCTTAATCTCTATATATAAGCTTAGGTGGAGTTGGGTTAAAATGTTTAAAGACGTTGTTATAATTTCCAAAATAAGTTGGAATCGAAAAGTGTTTGAAAAATTGAGGTTTTTACAAAACTAAGGTTTGAAGTTTGGAGTTATGGAAAGATTTTGAGACGTTTTGATGTTGTCTAAGTAGTAGGGGAAGTATAAATGATGAATGGTATGGAAAATGGTGAAAACACTGTCAGTGCCTCCTCAGTCAACCAAGATTGGTGCTCGATCGACTAAGCATGGGAAAGAACATACCCGAGAGCCTTGGGGGACCAATCGGTTGATGGCTGGTTGATCGAGCTGTTTGGAAAAAAATTCTCTGGAGATGCTTCATCGAACCTCGTTTAACTAAGTCTCTGCAGTTTTGCAAAAAATAGAGTTTTTCTAGGCAGTTTTGCAATTTAAGGCTTTTGAGGGTTCGAGAAAAGTCTTAGGACTTTAGGAAGACTTAGAATTTGACTAGTAGTTGTAATGTATATGCAAAGGAAAACAGTTACAAGCCGGAAGAATATAAACCGAAGGAATTGCAAGTGGTAAGTAAAACACTTCTGACTGATTCATAAATATGCCTTTACATGACATGATTATCTGCCTGATTTACTTGTGGTTATGAGCCCTGCCTATTTAAAGTATGTTAATCTTCAATATTGTATATTTCACTGTATTTTACATGTTCTTTACTCGTAAAGAATTTGAAGTAAATGGATTTGAAGAAAATGAATAGATTTTTGGAAAATGAAAAGACTAGTGTTAAAGAATGATGTTTTTTAAGAAACAAAATGAAAGTATAAGTTTTCAAGAAATAAATATTTGTGTGTGTAAACTATTCAATCACAACCCAGTGTTAAGTTGAGGTGAAATGCTCATTGACCCCAGGGCTAGAAAGGGGAATACAACTAGCAAATCCAATGTTAAGCGAAAGAGTACACTTAATAACTAGTGCTAGGAAGTGGAGTATGATTAGTAACCTAGTGTACATTATACAAGTTGGACAATTTATCACCAATAAACTTGACTTGCTCAGTCAAAGCTCCCACCTGGTTTTCAAAACCATATTCATCTCTCCTAGGTACATTCTAGTTGTTCTAAGGTTTCTGAGATCTAAGCTGAAAGCAATTTGGTCTTGTATGACCAACAATCCCGCAATAGTGACAAGTGGGAACAAGCTCTCCTTGAGTTTGCTTCTTTGAAGGAGTCTTGGACTTAGGCTTTACACAATCATTCAAGCAAACACCTTTGCCCTTTTCAAAGTAGACTACAATAGCCTCGACTTCTTCAACCGTCATAGGCTTAACAAACATAGGCTTAGAACTAGAAGCAATATGTGAAGAAGAAGAAGAAGAAGCACCAAACTTATCAAAGCCCAAACCAGATTTATCAGAATAATGCTTTTGACCAAACAACATTTTTTCAAGCTTATCACTAGAAAACTTTTTCAGATGGTCTTTTGATTCTTTCAATTCATTCTCTAGTGACTTAAGTTTATCAATCAACAAAGCTTTCTCAAATTTCAGGGTATTACAAATAGCACAGGATTCTTCGAATTTTACAAGAATTTCTTTTTCAAGTTCAACATTATTGAGTTTCTTAAAAACCTTTCTTTTTTTTTTTTTTTTTTTTTTTTCTTTCAGTTTGGTGAATTCCTCAAATAGATTGCTATAGGCCATTTAAAGGTCATCTTCCTCCTTTGAGTCATGCTCAGATGACTCATTTAAGTTTGGTAGCATACTCATAAGACTCTTGAATACTACCAATGGAGGCAATAAAGGCCAAATAGTTTCCACCCTCATCGAATGAATCATCAGAGTCTTTAGAATCATAATCGTCACATGCACTAAGAGTAGCATTCATAACCTTACCCTTGGATTTTCGAAAAATTAGGCCATCCAGCCCAAACACTCATGGCATTTAAATACTTTGAAAGTTCTTGGCCTTCTTGGCCTGCTCTTTCTTTTGTTGGGTGGCCCTAATGAACTCATCCTTAGATTTCTTAATAAATCTAGAAGGTCTATTCTTAGAATACCATTTCCTTGGTTTGAGAAATTTTATGAACCGTCTAACAAGTAAAGTAAGATCCTCATCATTTAATGATTCCTCATCGAATGAGTCATCTGTCTCTTCCTTAACTGTCTTTAGTGCAATTGACTTAACTTTCTTAAGCTGAGGCAGTGAAAGCTCATAGGTTTGCTCTTCAACTTCCATGGTGTCAAGATTCTCCTCAATAGCGGTAACCTTAGGTCTAAACCATTTAAGTAGAGACCTCATGATCTTTTTAACAATTTTTGCATCATAAATTTTCTCACCAAGATTTAAACTAGAGTTTGCTAGGTCATTGAGCTTAGCATAAAAATTGTCAAATGTCTCATCATCTTTCATCCTAATCTCTTCGAATTTAGAAGTTTGCATTTGAAATTTAGAATTTTTAATAGTTTTAGTACCTTCATGAGTGAGTTTTAAAATATCTCATGCTTTCTTGGCAATTTCACATAAAGATATTCTCCTGAATTCTTCAAGTGAAACTGCCATGAAGATCGCGTTCAATCCCTTACTGTTCCAATTACATTCAGCCAATTCATCCTTATCCCATGAGTCAACTAAAGTAGTTGGTCGTGTCCAGTATCTTTCTACTGAGTTCCAAACGCGTACATCTAAAGACTTCAAGAAGGCTCTCATGTGAACCTTCCAATAAGTGTAATTGTTTCCGTCAAAACACGAAGGACATTAAGAAATTGGGATTGAGACACTTGATAGAGGAGTCAAAGATCACACTTAGGAATTTAATTCTTCACAAATTGAACCTAAGGCTGTGATACCAATTGAAAATTACCCAATGACTCCCAATAAACACCTAGAAGGGGGGTTGAATATGTGTTCACATTTTAAAGCGGAATATACCCAAATCAAAAATAAATAACTAAATAAACAACACAAACAATCAACAAAATATGATGAAAGCAGTAAATCAATTAATATAATAATTTGGTGACGAAGTATAAACCTTTTGACAAACTTTTCAAAAGTAAAATCATTTCAGAGTAGCCAAACCTAGGAAACCGCTCCACTATAGAAGATTAAATTACAAAGAGTTTATACTTACAAAACCTTTGAAGTAAACACTGATGTACCCAACAAACAACCTGTTTGCTCATATTGTAGTAGCTCGAGAATTATGTCCAATCTTTTACCAAGTCTCCTCTCCCAGAATTCCAGTGACTTGATGATCCCTAAGGTTTGTGAGGATTGTGTGGTTTAACAAAATAACTCAAGAGAGATTGCTCATGAAAGCACAATAATGAATTCTCTCTTAGCACACCAAAATATGGCTTAAGGGTCTAAATAAAATGTACACTAAAAGGCCTCTTTGTAGAGTCTCAGAAAACTAGGTTTACTAGTACAATTAGGAGACCCTAATAAGGAAAAAGCAAGGCGGCGTTTGAATGATCTAACATCGACATTTGAACCAAACTAAGGTTTCACGGCTTCTACCTGGCAGTGTTAGACTTCCCAACGAACGTCCCTTCGAATGGTCAACACTACCAATTGTCAATTTGGCATCATCTGGACTCGTCATCAGACATTCCTTCGAATGGTTAACACTTCCAAATTTCAATTAGCTATCGACCAAACTTCCATCGAACCAGCCACCGCACAAAACTCTTTGATTCTTCCAGTGATACTACTCCACGTCCGAACTAGCCAAACTACCAGTGAAACACCGAGCGAAAGAACCTCTGGGGTCTTTTAGTGATACATCATGTTCAGACTACTAGCAAACAAGAGTTCTGTTTGTAGGAACAAAAATAAGCAGAGGGGCGTAGTTAGAATTAAAATTTTTTTTTTGGGGGGCGATTAAAATATATATCTATATACTAGTTGGGAGCACGTGCAATGCACGTGCTTAGTTCCATTTGTTGTATATTACTATAATTGTTAATATTATATTCTAAAATCTATACCTATAAATTGAGAAAATATAATATATTAAAAATGATCATTACATTTTAGATAAATTATTATTGAATTTTGAATCGAATAATACTTTTTAGTTTATATCAAAAAATATGTACTTAAAAGTGTGAAAGTGGAAGTGGGGTATTTCTTTATTTCTAATTATGATGTGTATCATGTGTAGCCTTGTAACTTTGCAATTGTTGACTTTAATTTTCAAAATAAATTTGACTAACACAATGACATAGAAAGAAAAAAATTGAAATGGGTCTAAATAACACACCCACCAAAATCTAAATTTCAAATCATATTAATCTAACATTATTTTCATAGTCTATAATTAATAGGTATAACAAAATTATAAAAAAAAAAAGGTAGAGTTTTTACCTTATTACAACCTATGGCCGGAATCTCTCATTGGCTTCACCATATTTTTCTTATTATTCTTCTTCTCTTCCTCACCATTCTCTGAAACTCCCGAGTCCCCAATACAACAAAACATTTAAGGAAATCACTATCATTGCAGAAGGAGATTCAGAATGTTTGCTTTTGTGAGAAGAGGCCAAACGGCCCAAACCCATCTTCAAAAAAATGACAAAGACCAATAAAAAAAAATGTAAATTATCTTTTTTCACATCCAGATGCCTTGCTTTTCTCATAGAAGTCATTTGGCTGAATATGAAACCATACCATAGAGTGAGATATATTTGAAAAAATGGTGAACAAAAATGATGATTAAAGAAGATGAACCAAACCTTATTTGCTCTTTACAGTGTTTGTAGACGATGGAGAAAAAAATTGAACTCATATTACATTGTTTACGTCTTTACTAGGTTTCATATGATCTTATTTGTTTTTGTTTGTAATTTTTGAAGTTGGTTGTAAATATACTGTATCCATGATTATCTAATTGTAACTGTCTTTGTTTATCTAGTTATAATTGTTTCTCTTTATCTAGTTATAAATAGTAATTTAAAAATTTTAAAAAATTATGAAAGACAAAAATAACCCTATCTGATTTAACAATGAAGAAGAAAGAAAAAGGGTAAAAACGTAAAACTACATTATCAAATAAAATACACTATTTACGAGGCATTCACAGTACTTTTTATATACCTTTAGGTAAGGATATATATATATATTGGGGGGTCAAAAATAAATTTTTAAAGGTATATTTTAAAACAATTAAAAAATTTTGAGATTTATTTTTTTGTGTGTGTTGGGGAGGGTGCACAGACCCCCAAGAGCCTATATGGCTCCGCCCCTGCTAGCAAACCTAGTAGCAAATGAAGGTCTTGGGTTCTTCTATGAATGTTCCACATCTGAACTCCACTCCGAACGACCCATCTAACGGTGGCTAGTTTTATAAGCCTGTTTTGTCCATGTAGTTCAATCTAGTCCGAGCGTCTCAACAACCGAGAGCCAATTTAACCCAAAATTTCAAGTTTAAATTATTCTAACATTCAATCAACACCTATTTGGGCACCTAATTAACCAAGATAAAACATAATAACTTTTTCTTGAGTTAGGACATGTTTGGTACGCGGAATGGCTATTTGAAGGAATAACCTTTATTAAAAAATGAATGAGTCTAGTGCATTAGCTTTAAAATAGCCATTCCGATGGCTATGAGGGAATGATTATTCATTCAATTAAAGGAATAGTCATTCCTCTTAAATTTAAGAGGAATGTCTATTCCTTCAATTGAAGGAATAACCATTCCATCATGGCTATAAGAATAGTTATTACAATACTAATTCACTACACTCATTCCTTTCTTAATAAGGACTATTCTAAGGAATAGTCATTCCGCGTACCAAACATAACCTTAGTATTTAAAGCTTATGTTGCTTTCTTATTAAGCAAAGGATCTTCTTAAAAATCATTAACCATCCTTCAAATATGGAGCAAACTTACTTTTTCATTTAATTTCCTTGTCTATGTATCTTTTCATGTACGCTTCTCCTTGTATCTTTCTCCTTTTTTTAGATCTCTCTTGGTCCCCCATTTCTTGCAATAATCATCGTGCATTGTCAGATATATTACGGGATGTTTTATGTATTATTGTACGTCTTATTAAAACCTTCCCCTTGGAGTTATGTAGAAATTTTGACTTATATAAAAATGGCCGTTGATTCCTGCAGATGCGTCCAACTAATTCCTAGCTAGTGGATGGACGATATCATCATGTGTTGAGTGTTCTGTCATCGTCAATCGAATTCATCTACAAGCAAATTATTTGTGTTCTGTTCCCTCTTCTCCCAATTCGATCAATTAGCAAAAAAAAAAAAAGAAAAAAAAAATTGTGTTCTGTCATTGTAATAACCTTTTTTCAGAGAAAACAAAAAAGGGATAACTGCGTTTTTTGTAAATGTGGTTTGAAGTTAACAAATAACTCTTTGTATTTTAAAAATTGATTACTCAGTCCTTAGGAAAAGCAATAAAAAAAAATATATATATATATATATATATATATATATATATATATATATATATATATATATCGTTCCTACCATTTAAAAAGTTGACAGAATTTGTTATTATATCATATCACTTGTTACTTAAAATAAAACATATATAGTATTAAAAAATATTTTTTTTTAAAATCAAATATAATATTCCTACGTAAATGTAGGATTCAGTCATGCGAAAAAAATTCAAAATTTTACCTTGTTTTTTCTATAAAATCCACACTCAGTACAAAATTCCAAGCACTTAAAATATTTATCACTACATTAATTTTTATAATTTAAGATCCAAGTTTGAGTTTGAGTTCACTTCCAAACAAGGGGCGGTTTGGTAATTGGCTATCTCTACAAACAGAAGCAACAATTTGTGGTGAAGTTTGAAACACGTACGTGGATATTGGACATTCACACAGCCGGCTTTTAGGACTTGGGGAGATGTTTCTATAGATGGGAAGTCTTTGCATGCTAATTAAAGTAGTGTAAGCCCACGCGGCTCACCAAGAAAAAGAGCAGTGAAAGCCAAAACGTGCTTACACTTTTAGTCGATCGAGTACTTTTGCAAAAACAAAAAAAGAAAAAAAAAAAAAGAAGAAAAGGAGTACTTTTGGTTAAGTACCTCTCCTAAGCCCTCCGGGATCCATGGAGCGCTCTTTCGGTGTGCGAAAAGGTGGGTGGACTGAAGAGGAAGATATCCTTCTTAGGCAGTGCGTTGAGAACTATGGAGAAGGAAAGTGGCATCAAATTCCTCTCAGAGCAGGTAGTACTACAGGAGAGAGAGAGAGAGAGAGAGAGAGA
The DNA here is from genome assembly GCA_900184695.1 of Betula pendula. Taxonomy (NCBI): domain Eukaryota; kingdom Viridiplantae; phylum Streptophyta; class Magnoliopsida; order Fagales; family Betulaceae; genus Betula; species Betula pendula. The sequence goes on along the minus strand of FXXK01002316.1, from coordinate 66,563 downwards.
GAGAGATAGAGAGAGAGAGAGGAGCAAGTTCTTTCCTTTTCTTTCTTTTCTTTTTTTTTTTATTTAAAAAAAATAATCCAAGAAGATAAAATGAAAGTTCTGTTTTGAATAATGCATTAATTAATCCTCATTGGAGGCAGGTTAAATATTAAATAGAGGTTTATATCGGGTTGGTGCAATATTTTGCAGGGTTAAATAGATGCCGGAAAAGCTGTAGAATGAGGTGGTTGAACTACCTAAAGCCAAATATCAAGAGAGGAGGCTTCGCCGCAGATGAAGTTGACCTAATTATTAGGCTTCATAAACTCGTAGGCAACAGGCAAGTCTAGTTAATTAATATAATTCCAACTGATAATACAGGATGCATATATGGTCAGTAGTTAGACATGCATGCATGCAGCTCATGCAAATTTAAAACCATCAAATTCATAATAAATTAACTCCATTGTTTCCTTTTTTCCTTCTCCCGAGAATTGGCCCATATATATGGAACATATGTTTATAGAGAAATGCTACACAGTATTTTTTATCTAGTTGCATTTTCTTAATGTTCTTTTTTTCTTAAAAAAAACAAAAAACAAAAAAATAAGTAGATGTGAATGTGACATATAAACAAAAATGCTATTTGAGAATATTGAGTATCATTTCTCATATTTATATATATGGATGGTTAAAATATATTATCAGATTTGACTACACAATCAAATCTGATTGTAATTGATTTCAATATTTGATTGTAATTATTTCCTACTTTTTAGATAATTTGATTTGATATTATTTTCACATACCACAATTTTCTTATAAATATGGATCATTTCATTTGTATTCTTTTGTAATTTATTATCAATAAATAAGAGCAAGATGTAGTCCTTTGGGTTATTCTATAGTAGTAAACGTAATAGTCTAATACCAAACCACTCGTAAAATATCTTTTCACAATTTCTCTCTCTATTCCGCTTTTATATTTAATTTTTCATAGTATTGTGAATTTCTTTTTGGTACTAGAGCTATAAGCTAACGCCAGTTTTTAATCCTGTAGATTTTAATTTTAATTTTCTTCCTTTTCTTCCTTTTCTTTTCTCATCACATGGTATATATAAGAGAACAAAACAATTTATGATGGTCCAATTTTTGGCCTACCGTGAATATTGTTCTCTGGTGGTACACATTTTCTTTTGGGTAGAAGTTTTTGTGACAAATGAATATACCCAAAAGTTGCGGTGGTGCTCTTCTTCCCTTATCTAATTCATTTCCCTTTTTCCCTTGTAACCCTTTTCCATTTAATTAGAAAAATTAAAAATTAAAAATTCATTTCCTATTTTGCCTACATCACCCACGGTTCCAGAGAATGATTCACATGTGCAAAATTTACATTTCCCTGCTTTATAAACGAATGACATCTCAGATACATCTTCACCTATTCACTCTGGAATGCCCGTGACTTCCTCTCTTCAGATTTCTCCTACTCGCATGCAACTCCCTTCTTCAAAGTAAGTCCCCATCTCCTGTGCCCCGTTACTAATTCCCTGGCTTCAAATAGAAGCAACAACTCTTTTTTACACAAAATAAAAAATAAAATAAAAGGAAAATACACTTTGCCTCACTGAAATATCCATCTATTTGCGTTTTGGCGTCTAATGTTCAAAAAGCGAAAATCGACTCCCCAATATATCTTACTATATATGGCAAAAAAAAAAGACCTATGTCTATCTTTTTCTCTTTTTGGATGGAAATCAAGTCAGTTGCATGACACTTGACTTTTTTCGACCAAAACTTTTGAAAATACTCTCGGGATAAAGTGTAAAAAAAAATAAAAAAGCTTAAATACAAAATCTAAAAAAAAAAATAAAAAACAAAACAAAAAAAAAAGCTAAAAAAAAAAAGGCGGGTGGTGGTTGAGCCACCCCCATTTACACACGTGAGTGGGGATGGAGTTGCCACCCCAGACTGGCCGAATGACTTAGTTTCCATCCAAAGAGACAAGAAAAAAAGACCGAGTTTATTTTTTGCCATAGTAAGACACATTGGGGTGGTCAATTGTCACTTTTTGAATATTGGATACTAAAATTCAAATGGGTAGGTAAAGTGTTCCCCCCGCGCGCGCGCGCGCGGGGGGCGGGGCCAACAAAAAAAAATTAATAATGGTCTTGCATCACGTCAAGAAAAGAACAAACAAAAAGGGAAGAGAAAAAAAAAAAGAAAGAGAAATATATATATAGCCCAAAAGGCATATGTTTGGCCCTTTGTTGGCTTTATCTTCTGGCCATTTGTTGATCTTGTTTAATTATCTAGGCCATGCCTTTGTTGGTCTTGTTGAATGACTTAGGCCCATAGTTAGCCCTATTTTTTGACCCATTTTCGAGTCAAGTTGACTCCTATATTTGGCTCATAGTTGGCAGTATTTTGGCCAATTTTCAACCTATTGCCAAAGGCCAATCTCCGGTCATTGTTGTGGACTGCTACCATCTTCGACCATCGTTGCCGGCCGTCACCAACTTCAGGGAGTCTCCGGCCATCATCTTCGGCCACCACCATCTCTAGCCACTATTATCTCCAGCACAATTAAAAAAAAAAAAAAAAAAAAAAAAAGGTCACACCCTTCATTTCAAACTCAAGCTTCTGGAATCTTTCACCTTGAGTTTGAGGAGATGTTATAAAATATGACCAGATTTGATTGATTGTATTCAAATTTTATTGTAATTTATTTCAATATTTAATTGTAATTATATCCTACCTTTTAGGTAAACACTATCAGATTTGATTGTATTCAAATCTGATTTAATATTATCTCCACTTACCATTTTGTATTCTCTCCACCTACTGCAATTTTTCTATAAATATGGACCATTTTTATTGCAATTTATTATCAATAAATAAGAGCAAAATATAACTCTTTAGGCTTTTTCTTAATAGTGGACGTAGGTGTTTAACATCGAATCACTCGTAAAATATTTTGTATCAATTTCTTTCTTTATTCCAGTTTTATATTTGATTTTTCATAGTATTGTGAATTTCTTATGCATGAGAAAGAGATAGTGAGAGTACTAATCTTAACTAAAGCAGTTCCAAGCATGGCCAAATGATTGAGTTGGAGCTCGTGATTTGGGCAAAGAATGCTTGCTCAAGCTTGCTCTTATACGAGCAGAGCATGAAAATATTTAGAGTAATGATAAATGTCAATCTCATATTTACTTTATTTCCATCCAAAATTAATGTGGCTTTTAAAATCACCATTAAATTTGTGATAGATCATTATTGACTTTTGATTCAATGGTAATTTTAAAAGCCACAGTTTTATGTGGACACAAGGTAGACATGAGATTAACATATATCATTATTCAAATACTTATATATTCTGTAGAGTAATTATATAAGCCAACCCAAATTATCATTAGATCAAAAATCAATAATAATCTATCACAAATTCAATAGTAATTTTAAAAGTCACATCAACTTTTGGTGTTCACCTTGTAAACTTAAGGTTAACATGTATCATTACTCTTCTGTATAGATGTGTTTGTCTTATTATTCTAATCCAAGGCTAGCTCTAGTTTGTTCGTGATATGTGTGTTAACTAGTGCAATTACGTTTTGAAGGTTTTTTTTGTTTTTGTTTTTATAAATTTATTTATTTTGTTTTCATGCTTTTTTTTTTTTTTTTTGTCTCTAAGTTTTAAAGTTATTTTTGATATTTTTATCTTCTTTTTTTTTTTTCAAATATTTTACTTGGAGTGCACTCTAACATAGCCTATATAAAGGCATGCTTTGTGTTAATTATTTTTCATTCAAGCTTGAGAAAATAAAAGGTTAAGCTTTTGGCTTTTACTTGAAGAAGAGTTTTCTTCTTGTGAATGTTCTATATTTCTAAACTATTTGTCCATTGAGTGGTGAGCATGTTCTTTATTTTGTATCTCATGGAAATTATTCTTGTTAGAACAAGTAGCTCATATTCTCTCAGGCATAGAGAATAATACTAAAATACTAGTATGGTCGGCCGGACTGGGTGTGGTCGAACCACTCCCATGGCCTATGGGGTGATTCGTCCACTTCCATGTGCCCAAATGGGGGTAGCTCGAACACCCCCACCTTTTTCTTAAAATAATAATAATAATATTTTATATTTTTTTTTTCAAGTTTTCTTTACTTTTTTTTTTTTTGTGACACTTTAGCCCCAAGGGCATTTTGGAAATATTTGATAAAATAATCATGTGACTTGGTTTCTGTCACAAGAGACGAACAAAATGGACGGAAGGTTTTTTGCCAACGTGAGATACATTAGGAGGGTCGATCGTCCATTTTTGAATATTGGACGCTAAAACAAAAGTGAGTGAATACTTAGAGAGGTAAAATGTATTTTTTTTTTTACTTTTTTGCTCTGAGTGATTGCCCTTAAGGACCTAGCTTTCATTCCTTTCCTTGCCTAGAAGCTCTTTAAGGCTTCTTGTTGTTTATAGCTACCTATTAGCATGGTATCCTTCTTTTGGAACCCAACTACGGGTACTACGATGGAAGTTCAATCCTTGATGAGTTAGTTCGTAAAGACTCATAAATTCATCAAGCGAAGGCGCAGATGGAAGACTGTGTAGTTAGACGATTACTAGTAATAGAATCTTTTTCCTGCTGTTAGGATGTAGCTTAATTTCCTTCCTATGTGAATTTTTGCAAGACTAACCAACAAGCAATGGCTTTTGCACAGCTCAACCCTTTGCTTGTTTGTTAGGCTTTACTAACATAATATCAAGTAAAGGCTCTTCTCATTGAGAGTATGCATCCTTTTGCTATCTCTCACGACCTTTTGGTCCCCAATTTCACTAGAAAATTGGAAGGTCACAAATCAACCTCTACAGTTGAAAATGTGAAACGATGCTAAAGCAGGACCTATGACTATGAAAAATGACCGCTCAATCGAGACTTGAGTCACCTTAAAGTAAGTCAAGCCACGTAATCAACAACGTATTTGTCTGAATTATGGAAATCCCTAAATCAAAACACACTAGAATAATTGCAAACACTGGATATGCAAATCTACTAGTATTCAAAGATTATGGTCTTCTTCAATCAGGTAAGCTCAAAAATTTGTTTTAGGAGAAGCTCGAAAATAAGATTTTTTCTAAAATGCTCTTTCAGACTTTTTCTATAAACAAAAGTTCTATTTCCTTATGCAATTTCAAATAGGATTAAGTCATTCAAAAATGGATACGTAAGTTAAATTGTAATTGTGCTTTGACTAATATTAAAACAATAAAAAAAAAATATGTAGAGTTTGAGTAGACCTTTAGCTAGAGCTCAAACTCATTTGACTATATAGCTAAGTATTGTGGCTTGTGAGCATGCTCAATAACTCGATATAGACTCGAGGGCAAGCTCAAGAAATAGTGTAAATTTAAACAGACAAACCAAAGTGGCTCTTAGCTCGTTTAACACCCTACACCTGTCATTTTGAGTTTAGTAGGAAGAAATTTTATTCAATGGAAATAATCCAAGACTTTCCTTAATTAGAACAAACGAAGTCTGACCCTTATACTTTCTCTCTCTTTCCCTCTCTCTCTCTTTCTCTCTCCCCCTGCCCCCCATTTTTTATGCATGCTTTTGTAAACATGTTTAATAGTTAATTGATTACTTATTGACCATTTTGGTGACATTTATATTCTATGTTTGTGTAGATGGTCATTAATTGCTGGTAGACTTCCAGGAAGAACATCTAATGATGTGAAGAACTTTTGGAATACACACTTGGGCAAGAAGAAAATTTCTAACACTACAGACACAAACGAAAAAGCACAAGACATTGTGAAAGTGAATGTGATTAAACCTCGACCTCACACTTTCTCCAAAAAATTGACTTGGTTAAGTGGGAAACCAACAACTGTAGAAAGCTTTAAACCAGATGACAATGAAAGCAACATATCTCCAGCATTAATGTCGTCAGAAAGTAGGGTTAAGTGGTGGGGAAGCTTGTTAGATGACAAGGAAGATGATAAAAGAGCCACATGCTCCGTAAGTGGGTTAGATAAAGAGCCTGACAGAGATCTTTGGGTCGAGAAAATAGCACCAAAAGCAAAAGTTTGGAACACTTTTGATGAGGATGATCTAAGTTGCTTGGTTGACTTTTCTGTTGACATGAGCCTTTGGGATTTTCTCAATGCTAAATAGTAATTTTAGAATTAAAAATACTAGTCCTTTCTTTAGTGGATTGTCATTATGAATCTTATCCATTAGGATTTAATCTTATTTTTTTTCTCTATTTTTGCATCCTAATTTCTGTAAGAATATTGTTTCCTATAAATAAGCCTATGGGCCATGAAAATAAACTTTTACATTTTATGTAAAAATTATTTTGAGCTTTTATTAAAAAAGAAGCTCAACATTATTGTATTTTTTCTTAATACTAGTGAAGTGATAATTTTGCTATATTAGGAGATAAATTCATTGCCATTTAGCTTTCGTTTTTCCATTTGCAGTTAATTCGTTTGAATTATAATTTTGTTTGATACTGGTCATAAGCATTTTATATTCATGTCAAAAATTATTTTTGTTACAAGCCAGTATGTAGTTGATGTTGTTGATTTGAGCCTCACACTACAAAAAAGTAGAAAGGGCAGAGCCACGACTAGGGGCATACAAGTGGGCGGTTATTAATAGCCTAATAACTGCTAACCATATAACCACATAACCGTTTTTGTAGGCGGTTAAAAAAACCCACTAATTGCCTAAAGCGAGGCGGTTAGTGATTTTATGGTTTAGCGGAGGCGGTTAATAATCACTAACCACATACCCTCCTGAATAATAATAATAATATTCTTGAGCTTTGTCATATTTTGAAGCCTTCTAATTATATAAAAATGCCCAAACAATGAATTAACTAAGTCCACTGACTATCTTGAAAACCTATTGACTTGTAAAACATCGGGGTATTTCACAGGTAAATGAAGTAATTGAGTAAGAGCATTCCAAAATTTTTTTCCTAAATTTAGGGAACCAAATTACTTTTTGCTTCCTTATTTAAATTCACCCCACAATAGATTCCCTAAACATTTCCTTATATTATTAAATATTTTTTTTTTCTACTTTTACCTTTTTCTTTTTTTTTTTCTTCCGGAAGCTCTTTTCTTTTCTCTGTACTTCTCTCTCTCTCTCTCTCTCTCTCATCTGTGTTTCTCTCTCTCTCGTCTCTCATATGCGTTTCTCTCTCTCTCTCTCTCATCTATGTTTCTCTCTCGTGTCTCTCTCTCTCTCCTCTCCATCTTCTTTCTCTCCATAAATCTACTTGCTTGGAACAAAGATGACGAATAAGGAAGGATGCATGCACGGTACAGCGTGAGAAGAAAGAGTTTTTTTATAATTAAAATAAAGCAGTGGGAAGCTACAATACAACCCAATGCATTGGGTTGCACTGTAGCATTCTCAGGGTTTAGGGAACAGATTGAAATCTATTGGGGATGGTTTTTGTGATTTTTTGACATTTTTTTTAAAATTTAGGAAATAGAACAACATATAGGGCATCTGCTGTAAATGATCTAAGTCTACTGACTTAGTAAGCAAAACACTATAAGACTATTTTATGCAATAAGCCTTGAGCGGCGGTTGGAGTATCAAATCGATCAGTAAAGATGGGTTTTTGTCAATGGCATGCGTTGCTCCTGATATTGTGCCCTTTTTGAATGGTGGTTTATTTGAAGAATAATGTAATTAATTCTATAACCAAGCACTAAACTTTTAATGCACAAAACAATATTATATATATATATATATATATATATACCATGTCGTATGTCAACAATATGGTTTACCCGAGACGTTAACCCCTCTTAGTAGGATTTGCGCGTTCCTGAAATAACATCAAGTACAATACTGGTGCCCCAGATATTGTACAAACATACCGTCTTATACTAGCAACTTGACCAAGTCCAACCTCGGGTAGCTTATGTTACTAACAAAACTATAATCATGACCCCATCCGAATAATCGTGCGCTGGTCACAAATAACAAACATTGGATCCAAGGTTAAGCATAAATAAACCCTTTGACTATAGGGTTAACCAATATAATAGTATCCTATGGCCATTGTTCCGCTCAAGATGGTGTACCATGCTATACGATGCAAGTATTGTTCATTATTTTCAAAATATGAATATATAAGCAACTAACATTTCGAAGCAATTGAAAACATGTTATACAATTGGCAAGCTCATAACATAAAATAGAATATGTTCAATCCACTGACATATTGCACATTAAACGTATACAGTTTTATTCTTAGTTACTTACCTCAAACACTCATCTAATTCTCCGAACATCTGAATTCTCACTACTGCGAAACATACCCAAACAATACATTAGGAGTGTTATACTAAACATGTGAAAGTCCTAATCGTGTGATACGTGCACTTAATCTATCATTAAAAATCATAATCATGCATTCGTGGTTACCATTGAACATTTGTTGTACATAGAGGCTGAATGTTCTGTCCTTGACAAATGAACGTTCGTCTAAGAGGGTCAAATGTTCGTGTATTGCCAAAATGTATTCAAAACTATTCCTAAAACTTATAACTCATGGAACCTAAGCTTTTTATTAGCTTAGCATATTTATATTAGAACATATCCACTTGGTAAAAAACGAAAGTGCACGTAAATTCATAATCATTTGAAAACTTAACAAAAAAAAATAAAAAATAAGGCCAGTGAGATGTTAACATGATGAAGGATTCAAGGTTTGGAAGTTACATTTGTGGATGATGAATTTCACCAAGAGCCTCTCTTTCTCTCTCTTAAATTAGAGGGGTGCTAAGGTGCTAGGATGAGTGTGGGTGAGCTGGGGGGGGAGGTGCGTAAGGGGCTATTTATAGGGGTGAAAGGCAGAATAAGACGAATGAAAGTGTTTGAAAAGTGAAAGTTCTTTTCAGGCTTGAACGAATGTTCATTTACTATTGGCTAACAGTTTTAGGGGGGTTTTAGAGGAATATTCGTTGATTGATCTGAAAGTTTGAGGTGTTATCTAACATATGGCCTGCAGTGGGTCAAATGCATGGAGGGTGTAAACAGTGCTACACGACACACAATGAACGTTTGTGCACTATGCTTCGAATGTTCGTGATAAAGACAAAAATATAGCTGTTTTTAGGGCAACTATCAAACTTTTCAATACACACATCAAACGTTCGTTGTTTGCAAGTTTTTAAATAAATTGTAATAAAATATTTGTTGTGAAATTTCGAGTTATGATTATAAAAAATATTTGGTTTAATATATGGGGTTTTATAGCTTCACTGCCGAAGGTTAATTCAAAAGAGGTCTCTCCCATGAGGGTTCAGAAAGTTTTCCTAGACGCCCATAAGATGATAGGACGCTCCTTTACCAAGAAGCCCTTGGACCCTTCTAATATGGTTTTGATTATATGAAGTAGCATCTTGTTTGTCACCTTGTCTTGCTCATTAGCCTACCGGTGTCTCGAGGAGGATTGGTGATTCTTGATGTCGAGCTGGGAGCAAAACTCTTGAAATGCCTAGTCGTCGAATTGCTTCCCGTTATTGGTGATCAACACCCATGGAATGCTGAATCGGCAGATTGTGGACCTCCATACAAATTTCTAGATGTTCTTCTCTGTGACGATCGCTAGTGCTTCTACTTTTGCCCATTTGGTGAAGTAGTCGATAGCCACAATGGAAACTTCACATGCCTTTTTCCATGAGGAAGGGGCCAACGACGTCGATTTTCCACTTATCGAAGGGCCATGATCCGACAATCGGGGTCATCTTCTTAGGAGGACATCTTGAGATGTTTGAGAATCTCTAGCACTTGTCACATCTCTTGACCAAAGATTTTCTGCCTTTCTACATGCTCGACTAGAAATATTCGGCTTAAAGGGCCTTGTGGGCCAACACTTTATTCCCTGAGTGATTGCCACCCATTCCTCCCTGTATTTTCCTTAGCACATAATCGGTTTCATTGGTCAAGACACATCAAAGGAGTGGAAGATGAAGCTTCTCTTGTACAAGATCTCATCCACCAATGTATATCTCGCTACTTTGATCTTGACCTTTCTGGCCTCGTTTTTGTCTTCAGGCAGTTTCCCCCCTTTCAGATAGCCAATTAAGGCTACGCCCAAGTTATCTCTAGGTCTATCAACTTGACCCACTTCTCGTTCTCCTTGCGAGCTATAACTGGTTTCTCAAGGAACTCTATTGGTGTGCTCCTTTCGAGGTCGGCCTCTGGTGTTGTGGCTAGTCGGGCAAGTTGATCTGCCCAATTGTTCTATTCATTTGGGACTTGTTCCATTTTGATTTTCTTGAATTGGTCCTTTAAAACCCAAGCCTTTGATAGGTACCTCTTCATTTGATCTTCTTTTGCTTTGTACTCGCCCAACACTTGACCAACCACTAACCTTAGATCATTGTGCATGACCACTGCTTCTGCTATGAATTCCTTGGCTATGGTTAGCCCGATTATCAAAGCTTTGTACTTGACTTTGTTGTTTGTGGCTTTGAAATTGAACTGCAAGGCATACTCAAGCTCCACCCTGTCTGATGAGGTGAGGACCAGGGCAGCTTTGTTGGCCCCCTTGTTCAATTCTAATAGATGGCGCCAACTAATGATACAATTGCTTGAACGACCAATGACATACCATGAATGCCTACAAGAGGAGTAGAAAGTAAGCTCAAGACTTGTTGGGAGATACTTATGATGTTTAAGTTAGTTGGACTGGTGGCCTAATGTTTCGTTCGTCCTACGGATTTGCACCATCTACCTTCGTGCCCTCTGTGATTGTGAAATATTTGGGAATGAACATAAGTAGGGATTCTAGGCGATGAAGGTGAGGGACAATGATTCTAATCGTATCTCTATGGGAATCGCTCACCACTAGAGATAAGGAGGCTGAGGTTTGTGCACATAGAGGTGAAGCTAAGGTCTATGGAGGGAACGATAGAGTCTTTGCAGGAAATGCTGCCGAAGGAACAAGTTTTTTTTAGCAACAATAATAATAATAATAAACGGTTATAGCGGAGCGGTTATATATTTAAATAATCGCTAATCACCTAAAGCAGTGCGGTAGCAGTTATAGTTGCGAATAGAGGTAATAACCGCTAATTGTAACTACCTATTCACTCCTATCATTGTGTAGTGCCACATGCCCGCTTGTAAGTTAAGAATGTCATGTGATTCTTTTCGATGAAGAATGGGACAATTAATATGGCATGGTACGGTAATTATCCTTTGAGTCGCATCCCGGATACTAATATGAACAACTGGCTAATAGCCTTAGCTCATACTAGCTTGCAGTTTGGGTCCACAACCGAGCCTAGGTTTGCATTCTCCTTTCAGGACTGATCGAGCAAATATTTGGTATATGAGTTATTTAAACTTTAAATCCCAAAATGTTACACAACATACAATCAAATAAAAAGTTGTCTTTCAATAATTAATGTAAAAACACTAATAGCAACTTTCATTTTACTTTTCTTAAATTTAATGAATTAAGTTACTTTTTGCTTTTCTATTCAAATAAATTTCTCGATAGTTTTTCCTTTACTCTTTTCGTATACCATTTAAATATTATATCAAATAAATGCTAGAGGAAAAGAAAAAGTGATTTAAATATTCTTTCAAATTAATTATAAGGGAAAGAGAGGAGAAATAATAATAATAATAATAATAATAATAATAATAATAATAATAATAATAGAGATGTGTTTGGTGTTATTCTTTTATGCATCTCTTGTCCATCTATTTTTTAAATCTACCATTAAATTTGTAGAACATACATGTGGGTTGCACAAATTCAATAGGAAATTTTTTGCACAAATTCAATGTACGGGATGGACAATAAATGTACAAGAAATTGAAACCAAACATTTTTCTTTTTTATGTTAAAATAAGAGTAGTGATACACGACCTGTAGCATCCGCAATTAGCAATTGCGGACGTTACAAGCCCGTCTATGTGGACATGTAACACTACTCTTAAAATAATGTTAAAAGATGCAAAAGTTCTACCATAAATTTAATTTTTTTTTCTTATTTATAAGAAATGAAATGGATTTTAGGGAATTCGCGGCTAGTGATATAATATCATATTTTATGTATCTTTTCCGGCTCCAATTTCAGCAACTCTCTCCGTGAGAAAAAAAAATGAAAGGGTATGTATGAGTATGAGAGAGAGACAGAGAGAGAGAGGGAGAGAGGGAGAAAGACAGACCAAAAATGGCGATCCCAATGAGACCGGGAAGGAGACAACGAGGGGAGCGATTCCTACAGAGGCAATTTGGTGGGCACGGCGGTGGATTCCTCCATCGCATCAGATTAAGATTTTCTTCGAAAAGACTCTTCCGTACGATTATCATAAGCCTGGCCTTCATCGCTCTCGTGCCCCCCATTTTCTTCCACTTCCGACTCAGGCGCTTCCACCAGGTCTCTCAGTTCCTTCATCAACTCAAACCCTTCAAGATTTCCATCTTTGTTACTCTTTCCTTAAATAGAATTTGGATTACTGAGAATGAATGAACGAATTACGAATGATTTGCATTTTGCAACGTTTGCACACGCAGATGCAACAAACAAAGTGCGGTTGGCTGAATGATCCTCCGCTTGTATGTGCTCACGGAGGTGACTCAACTAAGGCCTTCCCCAACACGGTAAGCTTCCCCCATGTTACCAAACTCACCTTTTAAGTCCCACTGCTAATTATGCCGTCTTGCTTTTTCTTCTTCACAGATGGCTGCGTATCGTATTGCACTTCGTTCTCATGTAGACTGCATTGAGATTGATGTTTCTCGTTCCTCAGATGGGGTTTTGTTCGCGCTGCACGACAGGTACTTCTGGGCTCCCCATGTTTTTGCTTTAAGATTCCACCCACTATCATCTAGTTTTGCTGATTTATCATCTTACTGCCATTGTACATGAAAATCCTCAAATCAATTAATCATGGAACTACCTTTGATAGCTAGGATGTGATGCGGGTGGAACTGGGTGTGTCTGAGATTCGAATCTTATGATGTTTTAAGTTGTTTTATTACGGCAACATTTTGTGGTTGGAACAGCTCGTTATGCATGATCTGAATCAAAATATGGAAAATGATGTAGAAAGGAATCAGAATATCTTGGATGTATCAAAAATGATGAGTCATACGTTAAGTAATGTATTGAGTTAATCCTGTTGGTTAAACACATTTAATATCATTCATGCACTTTTGTGCTCTTTTGCTATCTTTTTGCCTATTCCCTTTTATAGAAGTAGTAAATACCATCCTAAAAGCATCCATAACTGATGAACAAAGGTATACTTGTCTAAAAGTGTCAAACATGTTCGTGGTTAAGCATTATTTATCCAGATTGTTATCTATTGAATTAGCTACTTGGAGATTTGATTCTCACATGACAGGCAGGGATTTGCAGCGGATATCTGGGAACAGTACTTCTAAAGTAGGGCACTTGAGCATGAAAGAGGTGAGACTTTTGTGACTTGGCTTTCTTGTCAACAATGTTAAGCAGCTCCTCAAGTATTTGTATTATGAGTCAAGTTTTTGTTGTCAATCTGCTAGTTAATGAATGTCAGCCACACTTATTGAAGTTGTAACTGTTAATTTATACACAAGAAATTGTAGATGAACATTCGGGCTGGTTGGGTTGGGTTACCAGGGGTACCGATCCAATGCTCACCAACCACCTATCTTCGTTAGCCTTGGGCAGAACTGAGTAAGCATGTTGATTAATACTGAGCAAACCAACCAAAAGGGAACAGATTGATTTATTCTTGGTTTGAGCTAGGCCAAGTTGTGCCAAGTTTGATATCTTAGCAGTTGTTGGTGTTATCACTCATGCGTCCCAGTGGATCAATGTGATTGTGGCCTACATGCAGATGGAAAAATGACATATGATAAAGCCAGCAAACAAGACCCTTCCTTAGTCCGGACCCTTAATTAAGCTCAAGTACTAGCCTTTGTTCTAATAAAATCGTTGGTCATGGTTTCCTAGAGTTAAGTGTAGAAGGTGTGATCTAGGATATTTTACTCTCAGTTTAAATGTTGGGGTTCTCAATTGTAAATTATTAGTGCTTCAGGTGAGTTAACAGAATTCTGATAAAAAGTTAGGAGAGTTTGGACAAAATTTTAACAGTGATGGCCCTTTTGCCTTCAATAAAGTGTTCTTCTCTGTATCTTCTATAATCTTACACATTCTGGGTCATTTAAGGGAATAGGATGAACCATAATTACAGTGATCCCTTTTGGAGGGAAGTGTCATTTTCTATTGGCGGCCTCAGTTTGACTTAAAAAATTTACTTTTGATAGCCATATCTGCTGATTCATGCATGACTTCTAGTACTAGCTTTTTCATATGATCTGGTTTGATATGAAACATGCAAAATTTTCAAATTTTCATGTCATATTAATCTCTAGTGACAGCAAATACTTTCAGTTTTCTTTGGGTTTAATTTGGAAAAGATGATATTCTCATTTAATGATTTTGGTTAATTGTACTTTACCCACTTGTTGTCTGGGTTGGATCGAGTTTGATTTGCCAACCTGTGGTTTAAAAATTGTCATTTTACCAACGTGAAGTCACATCCTTCAATATTTTTCTTGCCTTGAATCGTTAAAATTTGTATGTGTAAATCCAGTACCTCGAAATAAAGCCCAAAAATCATGATAGCAACCTCATTACAATGTAAAATAAGCAAATATATCTCTACCCCAATTGGGTAAAGTGAAACTCTTTAAACCACAAGTTGGCAATTCAAACTTAAAACCGGTGATTAAAGTATATTTTCTGTTTTAGTATTATCACAAACTCTCTGCATATATTATTTGTATCAATAGATATATATGAGTAATGTTGACTGAGATTGTATTTTAGTTTGTGACTATAGATAAAAGAGCTAGGCAGTGCTCATCAATCTGCACAGAAGTTTCACGATGAAAGAATTCCTACCATGGAAGATGCTTTGACGGTATTCTCCAGGATTTCCATTAATTCTCTCTTTCTGAAATAATGTTTGTTCACCTATTTTACTATATGGTTTGGTAAACGTATTTCATCAATCTTAGTGACCCTTTTGGTGTGCCTCGTGACACTATTCATTGACATCTATCTGCAAATTCTGTCTTTTATTCTAATAAAGCTGTCATTGAGTTTTCTCTGAAATTTTTAATTGATGTTCTTAGTTGATATCAAGTTCAGTTCTGCAAGTGATTCTAGATGCTAAGGTTGGGCCTCCATTATACGAAAAGGGGCTTGCAAAGGATATTCTTTCTGTTGTAAGTTTGTTATTTGCTTCCACTTCCCCTGTTTTTAATTTTTATTTTATTTATGTTTTCTAACTTTTACTCTACATATGTGCTTATAATGCATTGAATAACTATCTAACATGTTAAATGACAACTAACTTCAAATATGAAGTTACCTTTTGGTTTTGCCATTTGCAAATACACTATTGTAAGCTAAAATGGTTTTCAAGTTTCACCCACAAAAAAAGGCTTTCAAGTCCTGTAGCCTTATAATTTTCAGTGCCTTTTTTAACAGGTTGAAAGAACAAAGTGTTCAAATTGCCTTGTATGGGCTAAAAGTGACAATTTAGCGAGGGATGTAATTAAACTATCACCGCATACTATGGTAAGAAGCAGTTAACTGATTTTAAATCTTCTGGATCTTTTAGATAAAATTTTTTATTTTGCGATAATTGCTTTGTCCTGTTTGCTGAATTCTCTAGTGCTGATCAGTGGGGAAGATAAACACTTCCTATCTTCAAGTGGAGGAAATTTTGGCGAAGTTGTTGGCTGCCTTGAAACCTGAAATTGTCATGTGTCCTGCACATTAGACTGTATATGTGGGGATCTTACAATGTTGTCTTCATGTATAGGTCTTCTTTGCTTTACATTTTTTTTTTTTTTGCGCGGGGGGAGGGGGTGGGTGGGGTGTTATTGCAAAATATGGTTCCTTCCCTTAAAAGCCTTTTTGGTCAAAGCCTTTTTGGTCCCCACTCCCCTCCTCAACTTTTTAATAGTCTTTTTAGCTGCATTTTAAAGTTATAGGATGTGCTGCTTGAGATTGATAATCTTGTTACCAGCGGGCTTGAATTTATATACACAAAATTATCATGATTTAATTCATTGTACTGTCCTAGCCTGGTTAAAATATATATATATATATATATATATATATATATATATAACTACTCACATAAAGCCAGATTTTTGGTACAGAAGTTGGTGATGTTGGTTTTTGAGTCTGTTTTCCTCGCATTCTAAAAGGGTGAGATGTCATTGCAGGTGGGCTACATTGTCATGAAGGATCCTTCTACTGGGGCTAGAACCAACTTATTGAGGATGAAAGGTGCTGGAGTCGTTGGTGTCTATCACCCTTTGATTGATGAAAAGCTTGTGAAAATTCTGCATGGGTATAAATTAAAATCTGTTTGATGTATTAGTATTTGGAGGTTAACAGCATGCGCGTGGTGTGTGATTTCATGTTTTACATTTTGGTCTTAACAGGAGGAATAAAAAAGTCTATGCCTGGACTGTTGATGATGTGGATTCCATGCAAAATATGTTGTTGGAGCGAGTGGATGCTGTTGTTACAAGCAACCCTACTCTACTTCAACGTCTAATGCAAGATACTAGAACACAGTGTCTTGAGGAAGGTTTTTCGATGTCACAATGACATTCATTCATTTCAAGTACAGAACTTATTCTGTTTCAGAGACTTGCCTTCCACTTTTGTGAATGTCAGAATATTTTGAAATACCATGTAGCCTTCATGAAGTTACTTATACTACTGGATTTAGAATATTATCCCTGACTATGATGGTATTAACACGTTCGCATGCATAACCTATTTCACGTATGTATTGAAAAAGAGAAATACAAGTTGTCTAATTTTGTATACGTGGCCTTTTTTTAATTTTTTTTTTGTGCATTTGTGGAGCCTATTTTTGCCTACATATACAAAGTTGAGCAAAATTAGAGAAAAAAGTTGAACAAAAAGCATTTTTCACTGAAAAAATAAGTAGTCATTTATAACATGAGCTAATCATGTTTAGGGCACATTTTTTAGCAAATTGGGCCGCTTCCAATCGTGTTTTTGGAAGCATTCCCAAAGGTTCGCCTATCCTCTCTTCCATCCGGATTAAGAGTGGTAAGGATCCGCCCTTGTAGCCCCCTTTTCCTTATTGATTTAGAAAAAAAAAAAAAAACATGAGCTAATCATCTTTATCCGCCACAACTTGTAGTTGATGACAATGGACCTTTTCTGATAGATGGTATTTCCGCAAGGCTTTTTCTGCTTTAAGCTACTGTTTCGAGCCAATTTGATTGCTTACTACAATATAAAGGATTGCACGCTGTTCCTGCTGGTACGTTGATCTATAGGCTCAGTCGTTGATGTGCTGCATTGGGTGCCATTAATACCTCGTTGCAATTTGGAGTTGGCCCCAACGGTCTGGACCCGATCAAGTCCCACTCTGACAGCCTCGGTGCTAGTGGTGGTAATTTGTATTCGTATGTTAAATTTAAATTGTGTCGAGACATGAGTGGATATAAGGCTTTATAAATTAACTCTAAAACAACTAATTTAATTAAATGATGAACAATAAAAAATCAAATTTTTGTCAGTTGAGACAAAAATTGTTAACAAAATGGCTGAATTGAATTGTTTGACAAATATTGGAGGGTATATTGTAAATTTTTAGACATTAGAGGAGAAATTAAAAATCTCTTTCAACATTGGAAGTAAAGTGTAATTTTTTCTTATTTAAAAAAAAAAAAAATGGTGGCCGTAGCCACCCCAAGGACAATTAAGCAATTCGCATTTTCCAAGGGGGTGGTGGCCCGCCCCCCTCCCCTCGGCCCCAATTTGGCCAAGAGGGTAGCTATTTGGCCTTTGAGGTGGCTCGGCTATCCCTATCTGGCCAGAATAGGGATGGAGGTGATTCAGCCACCTCCAAGGGTCTAAATGGGAGTGGCCGTAGCCACTCCCAAACCCTTTGAGCCACCCCTTTTTTAACAAAAAAAAATAATAATAATAATTTCAAAAAAAAAAAAAAAAGACAGTGAACATTAAAAAATCAAATTTTCGTCACTTGAAATAGAAATTGCAAACAGAATGACTGAATTGAATTTTTTGACAAACATTGAGATGGTATATTATAAATTTTTAAACATCAGAGGCGAAATTAAAAATCTCCTCAAATATTAGAGAGTAAAGTGTAATTTTTTCCTTTTTTTTTAGTGGTTTTCTTTTTTTAATGAATGAATTGCATTTCCTGATATAACATTGCATCAGGTGCTAACATGGATATATATGGCATATTGACAAATTATTAATTTTAATGGTAAAGTGATAGAAATGTTTATTTTAAATTTAGATAAAATTTAAAAATGATATTCTTGAAATTGAAAATTAATGACTAAATTCAAATCATATGAAAATTTTAAGATTAAATATGATTTTTTTTTTCAAATAAATAATAATGATAATAGATAAAGGTCAAAAACTAATTTTTATTCCATATTATTGATGTAATAGTACTAATCAGCCTTTGAATTTTATTTAAAATGAACTAAATTCAATTGTTGGTTGAGAGGACAGCACCAACATTATAGAATAATTATAATGTACAACCGTAGTTTTTAACATGAAAAATCTACATGTACTTCTACTCTCTTTCTACAAAGTGCCTCACATGACTTTCCATGTGAACCCTAGAGGAAGGGTCGTGTAACGTGTTTATGTCCTCCCTTCTACGCGTGGTCAGTAATCATGTTCTCCTGTATTTACCTTTCTACTCCTGAGGCATTGGAGTCTGTGAAGTGGTAAGATCGCCTGAACTTTCCAAGTTCCAACCTACAATCCGAAAACTTATCACCACTGGATCCTTACACGTTGGGCCGGCCTAGGGTCCACATTAAGAAATAGTTCCTATCACACTGGAGATATCAGTGATTGCAGAGTAAAGTTAAGGTGTTACCGTGCTTTTTCCCGTACTAGATTCAGACGGTATCCAACCGTCCTACCCATCTATCTTCTCTTCTCTTCTCTTCTCTTCTCTTCTGTTTATCTTTGAAGTTCAGATTTGTATGAAATAAAAGCGGTACTAGATAGGATTGAATTTGAAGCACAAAAAAAAAAAAAAACAAAATAAAACAAAATGAGACAACAAAAATCTGAGGAATTCTAGAAAATATTCTCATTTCTGAAACAGAATTATTAAACACTGAATCCATGTTTTATTACTTTGTCAGAGTTCTAAACAAGCTCATATAAATACAAAAAGGGAGTTTTTTTTACCCGAAATTTGATTCCTTTTTTCAGTTTGCTCTTAGAATTTGGAAGAAGGAGATGGCAATGAAAAGCATTGGATTGGGTCCTTGGTTCCACAAGAAGATCGTTGATCCTCTACTCCAAATCCTCCGCAGGTACTCTCAAAAGATTTTGTCTTTGCGTTATTTCTTTTTGGTTTTTTTGTTTGTGGGTATTGGGTGTAATTGAATTGAAATTTGGTGGGATTATTTGGGTTTGTGCTCAATTACTCATTGCTATCGGTCTTTAATTGTTTTTATGCGTTTCGCATGCTTAGATTTTGGTCATTTGTTCGTTAACAAGCTTTGAGTTCTGGATTGAAACAGCTCAGAGATCTGAAAAGCTGTAATTATTCACGATTTTTTTTTTTTTCAATTTCTTTTTAATTTTCCATCTTTCTCCATGTTTGGGCAATGAGAAATCAGATGCAAAGAAAGGAAATTTTGATTTTAGTTTCAGTACTTAAATTCCTCGGTATGTAGAGATCAGCTCAGTCAAGCTTTGTACTATTATTTGATGGTCATTTATTTATTTCTTCAATGACAAACAGTAGAAAAATCAAATTTCGAGGTATTTGTTTTATATTTATAAGAACAATAACTCAATAAGCCTCCGAGAAAGCATTTTCAGTTTGTTAAATTTTATTCTTTTTCTCAGGGGTGCTGAGCCGAAGCAACTGGCATTCTCTGCTGCTCTTGGGATTACCTTGGGAATATTTCCAATATGTGGTATGTTGCATATAGAAATTCTATATTTTTTTAATTCCTTTTTGTCCTACAAATGATTATGTGGTGAATTTAAGTAGCTGAGCTGGTTTTTCCGTATTATTAAATTGATCTTTGAAGCATGATTCATAGTTTATTTATACACCTTGTGCATTGGTTTTGCTTTGGGGGTGTGTTTGTGTTCGCGAACAGTGAGCTATTGAGTGTACTCATTAACAGGGGTCACTGTGTTTCTATGTGGGATGGCTATTGCATTGCTTCAATCTCGTTGCCATGCTCCAACTGCAATGCTGGCAAACTTTATTGCTACTCCAATAGAGTTGAGGTACTTCTGTGCTTTCATACCATCAATTTACATTTCTTGTCATCATTGGTAATGGAGATCAGTTCACACTTTATATTCTGATTGCTGATATGTTTTGCTTTCCAGCCTGCTGGTACCCTTCTTGCGCCTTGGTGAAATTATCTCTGGTGGACCTCAATTTCCATTGACATCTGATGCTCTGAAGAAGGTTTTGACTGGCCAAGCTTCGCGTGAAGTCCTCTTAAGTATAGCCCATGCGGTAGGTGGCTTAATTAACATCCTTTAATTTTAAATCTCTCTCTCTCTCTCTCTCTTACTCACACACTTTTTATGGGCTCATTCAGCCTATAGTTATTGCTACTTGTGATTTTGGCTCACTGTACACTGGTATTCCTTTACTTATCTTCAATTGCTAGGATGATCCGAAGTGTATTAATATCAGTTGACATTGTGTTACTAATGGGGTCTCTGGGAGTGTTTGGTATCATGTTTTAACAACTTGGACAAGGCTGTGAACCATGGAGTCCATCATTGTTTAGCTACAAATACCTGAGAACAATTTGTTATGGTTGCATGAGGCTTGGGATACTTGTAAACTCAGGGACCAAGTTGTCTCATGAGTTAGGAGTTTAACCTAAGGATTCAGACCTTTAACTCTTCATAATGATAGAAGTGGGTATTTTTACTTTTTTGCTTCTCTTGTAACAGGGTAAAATTATCCTGCAGATACAAGATCAGTGAATGGTGACAGTGTTTAAAATAAAACTGGATTTGTTGTAATTTTGACACCTCTACCAAGGAAGCCATCTCTATTGCCTGGGCCATTGATGCTTCCCTGATAACTCTCAGACACATGTTTGACATATTCTATACACTCCATAGTTCCTGCATCTTTGTTTGCACGTGCATATACATTTTGACTCAAAGATGACATGCATGCTCAAAGTTACCTTTTTTTTATGCCTACACAACTTTGAATGGTTATCATGCATGGATTTATGGATTTGTTTTGTCCTTTTATCTTATTGCTTCTTCCAAGTACGTCCTTATTTATTGACTTTCAATGAATAACAGTAACTTAATATGCGTGATTATTTTAAGTTACTGTTAAAATATTAATTAAATGATTAAATTTAATTTTTTCTATCGGCTTAATTTTTTTAGATAATTGGTGATTTATATATGGTATCAAATCAGTGATTCCAAGTTTGAATTTTGACTCTACTTTAAACCTCTACTTTAGCAAATATTCCACATATTGAACCCACTTATTCTAGGACGGGAGAGGTGTACGCCCACATGTGTGGAGGGTCATTAAGAATATTAATTAAATAATTCAATTCACATTTTATTATCAATTTAAACTTTTGGGACGACTTTTAATAGTTACCAAGTAATAACCAGAAAGAATTAGATATATTAATGAAAACCTAATGACATACATAATATAGACACAACACTCATGGCTCTGTATTTGCTCCAACTGTCCCTCCCTGTAACTCTCTGTTGTGATAACATGGTCATCTCAGTTTCTATCTTATATTCTATGTAGCCATAAGAGGATGTATAAAAGTAACTAATGTAAGAGAATTTGGAATTTAAAAATAAATAGAAAAAAAGAAAAAGAAAAAAAGAAGCAACAATGCTTGTAGTTTTGAGTGCTCTTTTAGGCTTTTGAACACTCTTATCACTTGCACTAACCCATTTGCTGTCAGCAAGGTGCTACATAACATGATACATTACTGTTAGAAAAGGTAGTCATATTATATTCATGCACTGACCAGTTTTTGATCTCTCATTTGGATAACAATAAATTTTACCACCCTGTCCCAAAAAAGGAAAGAAAAAAAAAAAAAAAGAGCAGAAGTTCACGGACTGGACTAGCACCTATTTTTAGTGATGCTTTAACTATGCTTGCTTAGCTTAGTCTCCCTGTCAAATTTAGTTCCTTGTGCATAGAGCTAGTCATGGCCACCAATGAGATTTCAGATGACAAACTTTATGTGCTAAATGACCAAATAGTTATCGATTGGGAGCTCATAGGGAGATCAATATGTAACACTTCAGTAGTTATATGTTAATTGACACCTTCATCATTGTATTAAAAATTTAAAGCTTGACCTTACCAAAACAAATAAAATAAATTTTCAAAGCTTAAGCATTTCAGTCCTGACATAAGATGGCTTCACTTGCCTTTATTTATGTACTCTTTCCCAGCTTTCCATAATGTTTTAATGACGGCCACAATTGCAAACTAACTTATCTATCAATTGTTGCAGATATTGGGATGGCTTGTTGCAGCGCCCTTTATCTTGGCCACACTATATGTCACACTTTTGCCGTGTTTTAAGTTCTTGGTTCACAAGTTCAGCCCTGTTCCTTTAAGCCCAAAGAAGAAACCACTTCATTCAAACTCGGAGAAGGAAAGGATGTCTGACTAGCTTGTAAGCACAGATTTGTGTCTTTCATCCCATCAACAGGAGCAGTGGTCATTTGTTTCTAACCTAGTACTTGTACATAGAACACTGTTATGTTCAAGGTGCACAAAGACTTTTGTATCAGTCTCATGCTTGATGAGCTTGTTGTATCAAGTAGTGTAGCCAAGGCAACATTTGAATAAAAAATAATGGAAGTATGAAGTTTATTCACAATTATGACAGGAAACGGATGAAAGTCTCTCTATTGTGCAGCATTATCGGATGTATTCCTGTGCATGACAACTATTTCATCAAATTGTTCGTTGAATTATTGGTGTGCTTTCGAGTTGGATACTGGCCGACATTCACATTGTTATGGTGTTTTGAATCACTAGAATGGATCATAGCCTTGACAGTTACAGGACCAAGGAGCTGACTGCTCGTTTCTACCCATTGCTGGTTGTGGGATCACTGGGGTTTTTATACACAAGATATATAGTTTTTCAATTGGGTTTTACATATCAAACTCTGCTTGTTATTTAGAACTTCTATGATATTATATGGGTTTCTTTTAACAAATTCTCATTATTGCATTTCTGGTCTGTTGATACCATAGTCCAAATTGAGCCTCAAACAATGGTATTGAGACAAGGTGGGCGTTGGTGGCAGGGGTTTATTGGTCCTTGCTTAATTTCTTGAGTCTGCACTAGATATTGAGAGAACACAAAAGACAGAAAAAGAAATATTCTTTTTCTTTGGTCTAAAGGAAAAGAAACTGTTTAGTCTATGATTTACATATTTTCCATCTATTCAACTTGGTTTGTGTAGTCGACACGACTCGACAGAGTACATTTCATTCGCACACTGGATGCTAAAGGTTTTTCGAGGCAAAAAAATAAAAAAAAATAATAAAAAAAAGCTGGAACATGATCATGAAAAATAGATACGGGAAAGTAGCTCCATGATTGCTCGCTAAATTTAGATTAGAAAATTGTGTGATAGCAATTATTGGCTGGATAAAATTCGCTGATGATCAATGCAGTTTATGTTTGTTTCTCTATTTGTCATATTTCTAGCTACTATTGTTTCTGCAAAATTTGCCGTGCTAATCTCCAAGAGGTTAAGTATTGTTATAATGTAACGAATTCAGATCCTCTTGGATTCCTTATGCATTGTTTTTTAATTAAATAGTTAGGATCTTGTCATAGAACTAATCTCCCCAATTTATTTTCACTATTTTCTTCTAAACCCTCATTAAAAAGGGGTGAGAGAAAAAAAGTAGGTACTAGATTGTTTCTCTGCGTGTCCATCTTCCTCCTCTGTGATCTCCTCGGCTCTTTTCTGCAATTTAAAATGATTTGGTAAATAAATCTGTCAATTGATCTTTTTGACACGGCCACATTGGAAAAAGTTATACCAGTTGGATTTTTATGTATGTAAAAATGGGAAAGTAAATAAGTGGACATTAATACGTTAAAAATTTTATGACGTTAGGGACCTTAAATATAACTTTAATGGAAAGCTTATTCTTTATAAACGTGAATTGTACACATCAGAAGAAATGGAATAATCATACGTCTAGAGTTAATAAATTCTCATTTTCATGTCTAGAAATTTTTTAAGCCCCAATATTGTAAAAGTATTATTTTTACCGTAGTTGATGGCCTTAAATAGAGATTATTTATTATTTTTTAACCATATTAAAGTTTGAAAAGTTTTTTTGAAAGAATTTTTATTATACAATTATTAATTAGATGCCTTAATTAGAGATTATTTATTAACTTTTTATCATATTTGATTCTTAATTTTTTTTTTGAAAAATATTTTATTATATCATTATTAATTGAAAGCTTTAGGAGACCGCTTATATATAACCCCTAAAAAATTCGGTCACATAAAAAAAATAAAATAAAAATTCTCAAAATGCATGAAATAAATTACTAAAATGCAACCCGGTAAGAAGGGGATCCGGATCCTCTCCGGTTGAGCTCAACTGGAGGGGATCCTAATTCGTAAGAAGGTGTTAGTCTCTATTATGGGGCATTAATGGCTAAAAATACTTTATATGAGAGATTAGTCAATCTTTGGAGGTGATAAGACGAGGGTAGAAAGCAAAAAAGAGTTTTTTATATTAAAAAATGTTTGGGGTGAGTTACATGGTAACATGGGGGTGATAGTGTCGTTGGAGGATAGTTAAGAAATTTATAGAGGCATTGGAGTGAAAGTTTGGGATATCTAATCCATTTGGTAAAGTCAAACTTATCTGTTTTTTTTCCCTGTTTTTTTTTCTCAATCATGTCTTTGTCTTGTTTCTTCTCAATCTTGTCTTGAAAAACCATTGAGACTCTGAGAGTGACTTTTAACCTTTCTCACCTGCATGTATATTGGAAACTTCCCCTATGATAAAAATCATTCGACAGCCCATCCCCATCATTTTCCATTCATTTCCGTAATCCAATGATAAATTTCCAAAAAAGATAATTAGGAAATTAATTTAGAGGATGAATCAGTGTCTCTCAAAACTTTTATAATCTATGGCAGTGGCAGTACAAGAACACTTCGAGCACACCATTGCCTCTCTCTCTCTCTCTCTCTCTCTGGTTCATTCTATTTCACTTTCTGATTCTGAATAAATATTAGATTTTCTCATCTGGGTTTCTTCTACTAGAATTCAAATCGATCTCAAAAGTCTCATCAATTTCTTTTCTTTTTCTTTATTTCATCTGGGTCCTCTCCAAATCTGGCATTGCTCAACTTTTTTCTCTAAATATTGGGTCACTTCCTAAAAATTCCTTTTGAATTTCATCGAAAAATCAATATGCTTATTTCTTAGATTGTTTCCGGTTCTTGAAGGGTGCTTCAGAATCTCTCTCTCGTTCTTTTTAATATTTAAATCAATTTCTCATCTGGTTCTTCCTCGGAGTTTTCTTCGTATGATTATTGTCTTTCACAGTTGTTCCTTTACGTTTATATATTGTTTGGGGTGTTTGGAGGATTATTAATGATGTCTTATAGCCATTCAGATCCACCTTGCAGTTCCTTAACAAGAGCTTCAACTGCACAGAGGATGTACCAAGCTTTTATTATCTCTATTCCTGTCTCCTCTGCTTTCATCGTCCTACTCTTCTTCTACTGGTGCTATCTTCGCCGTCAGAGGGCCGATTGGTCGTCTATTCGAATGCGAGCGTCTTATGCCAACAACAACAATGATATCTCCAGGGTAAGATCATCCCCCTTTCTTGGTTTTCACCAATTTGTGTTATTTACATGCTTACTTTTGTTTGTGTGTAAAGTATGTCTGTTATGGTTATGGTTGTGCAGTCTGAATTGGGCTTGAAGAAAGAACTAAGAGAGATGCTACCCATAATTGTGTACAAGGAGAGCTTCTCTATCAGAGATACACAGTGAGTGGACTTCCTTTTTTGGTTGATTTTGCTTGTGTCTCATAGTTATCGAAGTTGGTACGCTTATTTGGTATTTACCATTGTCTTATTGCTATATATGTACGAAATGACTTTTTTTGGTCTTCTAACTTTCTTACACTCTATATCTCCTTAACCTCCATATATTGAACCCTTCCTCATTAGGATTTCTGTTACTTGATGATAACGGTCCAACTGTTAAGCTTTCCTAGTTGAGTCAATTTGTCACTGATGATTGTTAACTTTCTTCATATATTTTTTCGGTTATTAGAGATTAGTCCAATTTGTTTTAGAAAGATATAGGTATCTGTTTAATGGTGCTATAAATAAAAAGAGGAAAAATAATTCAACGGAAATTGCACCTTGAAAGGGTGCATTAGTTACTATGTATTGGACTGGTCTGATTGTTTCAGATTATTCAGTTTTCTTTTGAATGCGCCCAGAATAGATGTTTTGATAGAATTGGGTAAAGCCCTATCAAAATTGTATATAAAGGTGAGTGAGGTGAGTGAGTTGAGTTGAATCTAAAGGTGAAAAAGTGTAAATCCAAACATATGGATATTTGGTATCTTTGTAAAAAAGTATACAAAGTTGTTTGGGGAGGTTGGATACCCATACACAAGTAGACTCAAAGCTGGTCAAACATAACTAAAGAAGTCAATGAGTAACTTCATTTGAATTCCATAGAATGAATATGGAACCTACCTTGGTCGTGAAGCCTCATCGGCATGGTTCCAGAGGCCTGGGTTTAAAACCTGTCAGCATGTTGACTAATGTCTAATTTGTAGTATGATAAAATATCATACTATGCAGTAAGCTTTGTTGAGTAAGGGGGAGCATCTGAGAGTTTAATGATGTTTCGGCTTTAAATTATCACTTGTCATGACCAGAGAATGAATTCTTTCTTCAAATGCTTCAGAAATCATTATTATAAATATATATATATATATATATATATCATGGGAGTAAGCTTATTTCTTTTCTTTTTTTTTCATTCTCCCTTTAAGAGGGGGGCTGTCTGGAAAAGGAAATGTAGATGAGTGGTTGAAAAATGAAATGTATTTACCTCATGAAATATTAAAATTGATATGATGTACATTCAAAAAACTAAAATGAGATCCACATCACGTGCTATATCAAGACCATGAGTGAGTTTATGGGATTTCCAATGATGTTGTGTTATGTCAAAAAAGGGTAAAATGAGTACTAGCTTGGCCACATATTTTCTTAGATGTACAAGCTACTGCATTGAAGTGTTGAACAAATTTAAGGTGTTGAAAATTGCAACCTGTAATTTCTTAGTTTTCCTTTCATTTAATGAGGTCACCTCTGTATTCTTGCAGATGCTCAGTATGCCTTGCAGACTACCAGGCAGAGGATAGGCTTCAACAGATACCTGCCTGTGGCCATACATTTCATATGGACTGCATTGATCACTGGCTCACTAGCCACAGCACCTGCCCACTCTGCCGCCTCTCTCTCCTTCCTTCCACTAAATCTTCAATTGAACTACAACATATACATGTTGAAACTAGTCAAGAATATTCTGTTGCTGTGAATTGTAATGATGCATCTGTTCAACCGAGGCCCCATGCTTGGGAAGAAACACAAGCCATACAAATATCTGAATCAAGCCATGGAGATCTGAGACTTGCCCCAAACAATTTTAAAGAAGATGCAAGAAACTCCGATTGTTTTGATCATGAGAGAGAATTTAGGGGTTCAAGATATGACACTGAGCGACATGAGCCTAATGATGGATTTTCTGGTAATTTCTGGTTTGTTGCACACAAGCTTAATCTATCTTTGTCACACCTTTTAAATTTTAATTGTATTCTTTTTCCCCTCCTTTTCAAGAAAAATGCTGCGGGTTGCCATAGAAAAGCATAGCATATTGAATTAATTCTTCTCATGTAGTTAATTTCATTTGATTCATATTCATTTCTTTGATAAGTTTTTTTTTTTTTTGATAAGTATTCATATACATTTCTACTGTACATATCATTGTGATTCTGGGGACTAGTATTATGTAGCCCGGGTTATGCCCTTCTTCCCCATTTTGATGCTGGGCTGTGACTTGAACTAGATCATTCAATACCATTCAATGATGTTGATTTATGAAACAGATGCTGAGTGTTCTCTCGTTCTGGAGAAAAGATTACATAATTAATAGTTTTCTGTGTCCATCAAGGGTGATACTGTTTCCGCCTTCATTTATACTTATTTAAAGCAGCAGTGGTCACAACTGCATATCGTTTGTCTGCAAAAGAACATGATAGAGAGAATCTAGGTCATAACAAATAATTTCATTTGCATTTCTCACAAATTAATTAGCTCTTTCTTTTTCATGTCTAAATATCTGTATGCTAAAATGTTATGGTATGAATTATTTCAGTTGACGATGCCCCTTTTGTTTGTTTTTGAGCAGCTTGACCTATCTCAAGAACTGAGCCAGTATGGCTGAAAATGCCATCATGAATCAGACGCTGCATCATGGGTACTGCTCTCCAAGTGGGATGTTAAAGAGCAAGAACCAAGTCTCATGAATTGGCCACTTTTCCTCTAGAAGGTGAGAAAAACTAAACAAAACGATTGCCAATTGATTAGGAACCAAGAGAAGTTTAGAACTTTATGTGAAAATATTCATGGATCTTTTGAGTTTAGCCAAATGCGTGGAACTGTTCAGGGTGCACAGCAATCTTACCTGATTGAAAATGATACCATGAACGGGAACCAGTTTTAGTTGGGATTGTGATTCTCATGTTTGTGTATGAAGAGCAGCTCTAATTAGATCAGTGTGATGAGCGAATGGTCAAAGGAGTTGTAACTACATTAGCATTGATAAGGGCTACAATGTCTTGTAAATGGGAAACCATGGTTTCAAGAAGAACTTGGAGCTCTAATGCACCTGCTTCTTGTTTGAACGTAAATATTGTCTACAAGGTGCATTAATCAACAGCGTCTTGGATAAGGAGAAAGACTGATTGGTATTAAGGGTACATTTTGCCACTCGGTGGGCTGTAGTGGTGAATGAGTATGGTGAAGCTGTGATAACTCTTAGCTCCCTTCCACAGCAAAAGATTATTGATTTATTGCTCATATGCCTTCCTCAAGAACATGGGTCTACCCAATGAGATTTTCACTTGAAACTGAATGGAGAGTCTCTTGTTAATGTGGCCCTCAATTGAAGGTACACGTTTTGGTTGGTTTCAAACTCTTGGAGAGAATGTAGGATAATGGATGATTAAATGTTAGGATAGAATTTCCTTCAAGTTGGGTTGAAGGAATTTTCTCTAATTCAGTCTCATAAAGTTTCGTGTATCCCCTAGTATGTGAGAATCACTTCTATTTTTTTTAATAGCATGTATATGTGAGAATCACTTTTATTTTTTTTAATAGCATGTATTTATCACATCTTTTTAATAGCATTAATAAAAGAGTACGTATTTATCATATGTTCAAGAAACACATGACAGTTTTAGGAAACTAGGTTAGAGGACATTTAATCTCTTAAATTGTATATTCATCCCCTAGAATTGATGTGCCTAAATTTTACTGCAATTTGAGCAATCCACAAAAAGGGGAGTTGTGGTGTTCACGTGCCCCAAGTAGGTGAGCTCGACACTCCAACTGTCTGAGACAAGTGGACCATACAGCTCCTTTGTGAGATGTCCACACTGTAGTGCAATTCAAGCACTCCAATTGTAAAGGTCCTAAGTTGTGCACATCTTTATCCTAATAGTTTTCTTGATGGGTTAGGGTCTAATAGGCATTAAACATAAAAGGACGTCCCCGTACCCAGCACGACTTTCATCTTTGTGATTGTAAATTTGTATCAGTGTGCAAAAGGGTAGTGGAAGACGTTTCCATCGTGGTCAAGTTCATTGGCATCTAAGAGAAACAAGAATTTTTTTTTTTTTTTGGCATTATTTATTTTGTACGTGATTTATTTTTGCATGATCAAATTATGATTTATTGATTCAAAACCCCATAATTGGTATCAGAGCGGGTTCTAGATCACGTATGCCGCTCTAGATCACGTATTTAATTATTTGTAAGATTATATCAAGTTTCTTAAATGAGATCAAAGTTTGATTATAGTAAAGAGAGGGTTTGTAATCCTTATAGTCAGGGGAGCACTCCCAGATCGACTTTTTAGGGTCAACGACTAAGTTGGTTGACTCAAAAATGGGTCAATGGCTAAGTTGGCCCATATTTAAGCCTGACCCTCTAAGTCCATGTGTCCTGACTGAACCAATAATCGAACCAAGTCCAAGACCCAAACTGGGTCGTGGATCTAAATCGGATCGATTAGATCTAATTGACTTTTTGGGTCATTTAGGTTCGTTTTTTTTTACCCAAATGTCTATTTTAAGGTTCTTGGACGTTCTCATTTCAAATTTTTAGGTCTCTTTTTAACAAAATTGATTCTATAATTGAACAAAACCAGCTTGTGGGCCATTTAGAAACGTGTCTATAATATTGTTTGATATAAGTTTCGTGCATGTTCTTTTATTGCTCACATGTGTTGTATCTTGAAAAGACATTTGCCGTGAGGGTGTTGATCTCATGGGAGACAACTTGTTGAGGGAGTAACTAAGTATATGAAACTCACCACCATTGTATGAACTTTGGTGAAAATACTGTGGAAGGATTTGTTCCCATGAGGATGGAAATCTTGGAGGAAAACAAAGCGAAGATGGGCAGAAATTGTGTGTTAGATTCTCTAACCCCCTAGCCTATTTATTTGCAACACTTCTCCTCGAACTTTCAGGGAAGTTATCACCTTTAATGAAGACAATGAAGTGCAAGGATGACCACACTTGTTATGGTGTGATCATCCTTAACACATCATCAAATGCATATTTTTCAAGATTTTTCATACTTTTATTTTATTCGCTCATAATATGCATATTATCATAAAGAATAATGCTATATCCCACACAAACATCTCACAAATATCTCATAAAGATGATGTAGCGAGATTCAGGAGTTATTGGATTTTTTTTTTTTTTAACAATGGTTGATCCAAGAGCTACTAGACCTTGCCACATCAACTTTACGAGATATTTGTGGGATGTTTGTGCGGTATATAATATTACTCTATAATAAATGAATCTGCATAGTTGACGTTGGACCTTATACAAGTTATAACATGAGACCTAAGGTTAGAGTTTATGTTTTATAAAGTTGGTTATTGTTGCTTAAGGCTAAAGTATAGATCATCATGCTTAATTTCGAAACACTTCATGTGCTATTTAGGACAAGCATGTTATGTTGAATTGTATGCTGTATGCATGTGCCCTTTGATACAAGTCAAAAGTTGAATCTCAACGGTGCAAAGGGCACTCCAAGAAGCAAGTACATTTGCACATGATGTTTTATTTCAACAGTTTGAACCATAACCTAGTTTGAATTAAAGGTTTAATTTATAAAGTTTCAGTTCAAGTCAAGCAAATAAAGTTATTGAAGTTGGTGCAATCTTGTGAAGTATCTTTTTGCAGATACGAACCTCTTAATGACTAAGGCCAACTATGCTAAATGGGAAAAGGCTAATAGGCTTAAGATTGGGTAAATCATGGACCATTTATAGTTCTTCAATACTGGGACTCCTGAACATAATATTCTTTTGAAATAAGAAATTGGACATATCAATATTCGTAGCATATATATTAATTTATTCTATTTTACCTGAGGAATTCTAAGGAATACTTTAGTGGTTATTCACAAACTTATATCATGATTTTGGGGCCTACATCTACACCTCCATTACCTGCACAACTTTTATGTCATTAGAAGATCTGAGTGGTAACGCAGCCTGCTATCCAAACTACTACGAAGTTTATGTTCAACCCTTCACGTTTGAGGAAGTTTTGAAGAGTAATAAATCCCAAAATTAGCTAGAAACTGTGGGGGAGAAGTTGCTATTTGAATATAAGAGTTACTATGACAGTTTTATAGACCGAGTTGAAAGAAGTTTCTACAACTCAATTTGAAGAAGAAAAAAAAAGAGTACGTAATTCTAAAAAAAATATGCATATGCTTCTCACATGCTATTAAAAAAGAGTAATTCTAAAAAAATAAAAAATAAAAACATTTTTGTCTCACAATACCAATGTGTCAGCCTCAACCAACCCTTGGATCAGTCTTTGTTAAAAAAAAAAATCTAATGGTTCGTTGGGATTGTAACTTATGTGAAATAGTTGTGGGATAAAAATGTGGTTTTTAACATTTTTCATTAAAAAAAAAAAAGTGCTTCTAACATAATAAGGATTAGTTTGAGTTTGTGATTTTAAAACATGATTTTTAAAAACGCATTTAAGTGTTTGGTAAAATTGTAATTTAACCTTTAAAATTGTAGTTTAACTTTTAAAATTATATATTTTCAAAAAAGCATCTTCTTACTTGTGATTTGAAAACACAGATTTTATGCATTTTTCAAATCTCAATTTTTTAAAAACGCAATCCCCAAACGATTCATTTTTTTCGATTTGATTTAAAATCGCACTCTTTATCTATAAAATCGCAATTCTAAACGCATCCTAAAAAACATATGACAATTTTATAAATTAAATTGAAAGAATTTCCTCAACTCTCTATCCGTTCACTATTACTTAGAGTGGCACTAGATGAAAGTGAAGATAGCCTTTTTTTTGAATGGTGATTTGGAAGAGAACATCTTCACGACATAACATGTGAGTTTAAGATTAAAGGTATGTAGCTTTAAGATTAAAGTATATAATATATATATATATATATATATATAATTATATATTATATATATAAACAATTGGTTTGCAAGGCTTAAAAAGTCCGTGTATGGACTTAAATAAGCATAGAGATTGTAGAACCTCAAGTTTGATCAAGTGACTTTCAGTAATAGTTTTAAAGAAAATGTTGTTTATAAGTGCATATACCACAATATCAGAAAGCGTAAGTTTGTCCTACTCGTGCTCTATATTACTGTTATCCTCCTCGCAAGAAATGATATTCACTTGCTACATGGCAAGAAGCATTTTTTATCTAGAGTTTTGATTTGAAAGACCTAGGTAATGTAAAACACCTCCGACCCGGGTCGGAGAAATTTTACTCCGACCCCTTAAAAAAATGACAAAAATTATTAAAAAAAAATTGAAAAAAAAAAATTTCAACTCATTTATGAAAATACAAGAAAAAACAAAGGAAAAAAAAAAGCAATTCTTTTGCTTTGTTTTAAGTGGGTGAAATTTGCTGTATATATGATTTTAAAAAAAAAAAAAAAAAATTGCTTTTGTTTTTTCTTGTATTTTCATAAGTGAGTTGAAATATATGTTTTTCAAATTTTTTTTCATAATTTTTGTCATATTTTTGAAAGGGTTGAAGCAAATTTTTTCTAATCCAGATTAGATGAAATTTGAGTCCTTAATTAAAAAGCCTCAACAAAGGTTATAAATAGGAACATAACATTTAATAACACATTAAATGCATGGATTTAAAAGCATTTATTAAACATAAATGTGGAAACCAAAGGTTTAAACATAGCATAAAAAAAGAGTTCAAATTTTTTTTCTCTTTGATGCCCTTAGGCACTTACTAAAAATAAAGTAATTTCAAACATGACATGGACCGAAATGAAATCTCCCATTTAAATTGCATTCCGCGTCTTATTGCGTTTCAGCTAGCCTAACATAAAAACAAAACGAGTGAGCAAAAAAACTCGGTTAGTAATATTCTCAATCAATTTAAAAGCAATTGATTAAAACATTTTCTATCAAAAACTCTTTCTTTGAAAACACTTAATTCAACATAAAAAGAAAATTCTTAAATCATTCTTCAAAAAATTGTCCTTGAAAACATTGACTTCAACATAAAAAGAGAAAATCTAAATTAATTTCCTCATGAAACATAACTTAAGAAAATATTTTCTTCATCTTATACCATGGCTAAAAACAACTTCCTTTAAAGTATTTACTTGAAAAATATTTAATTGACCATATAGGAAAACTCTTAAAACTCTTTCTTTCATAACATTTTGGACCTAAGAAAATTTATTTTCTTTTTCTTTTATTATGTCAATGCATATTGTTATGCCCCACATGCTAGGGTTGCGTGATCCTCATTTTGGATCATGACATCATATGTGGTCACAAATATGTAACATCATATGTGGTCACAAACATGTCATTTGGTCGACTGATTAACTTTTACATGTACTCAGGTTGACAAATTAGATGATGAAACACTTAGTAACAGTTGCACTCCATCTTAACCTGGTACTATACTTCAATCTCTTCTTAGGCATATACTTCTAAAGAGAAATTTTTGGCTCGAAGCACTTGCCAATATCATTTTCATGTTTAAAGAGATAGCCGAATAGAAAGAAAGAAAAAAAAATGCATTGCTTTCACAGAAAGAAGAAAAGCATGGAGGCCATTGAAAAGCATGGCCGGCCAAGGGGGTCACCCCCTTTACTTTTTTGGTGTTTTTCTTTTCTTTTTTTTCTTTTTCTTTTGAATTTATAAGAATATTTTAGTCTTTTCACTACCACCGAGAGACATTACAATTTTTTGGCAATTTAAAAAAACATTATTGGAATCTAAAGTTTGAAAAGAGTGAGTTGACATTATTAATTTAATATTAATTTGAAGAGAATATGTGAATTTATTTATTTATTTTATTAATAATTGGCAACATATTTGACGCGGTCCTACAATTTTGAGTTGTTAAAAAGAAAATACTTTTCGTTCCAATCAAATTACAAAAAATATTTTTTATATTATTCTCAAGATTTCAATCAAATAGTAAAAAGTATTTTCCAGGTCTGGTGTAAAAAAATGAACGCAACAAAGAAAGAGGAGGCAGTCAAAAAGTCAAGCAATTAATACCACTACCACCCCTCTGTAAACACCATTACCTCTGTAATGATCTTATACTCTCTCTCTCTCTCTCTCCAATTATTTCTCTCCCGAGGTTCTGAAGCAACATCTTTTGAAGGATTCTTTAGAACTTGACTTTACAAGGTAAATGCTTAGAGAAATCTTGACGGTGATCTATTTGGTAGCTCAGATAATTGTTGAAAGTATTATCTTATATATTGTATTTATCTGCTAACTTTAGCCAAGTAGCTGCTCAGGACTAACAGCTGAGTCGTTTCTTTTCTGTTTCTTTTTTGTTGTTCTTGTTTTTTCTTCTTATTTCTCGGCGACCCAACAGAGGTTGATTGTTTAAATTCGTTGACTTTATGATTTTTTTAGTTATTGGCTTTAGATCTTTGTAATACTTTGATTGGGTTTCCCTCAAATGTTGATTTTTAATCGATTTAACTTCCGAAATAGTTTGTGTTAATTAGTTTTCATGTTATTTCATAGATTACAGTCGTGGGTAGTGTTGGATTTTGAACAGCTACTGGGCTGTGAAAAACTCTGGTTGTCATTTTTTAGTAACGATTTTCAAAATGGGTTTGTTTGAAATTTTTAAAATTGTACCTCTGATTTTCTGTACCTTTTTGTTTGGTTGATTACAGAGGGCATGCCATGGCAAAGTTGTGTATTTGTTGTTTATGTTAGTGTTTGTGATTTGTGAAGATCACTAGGCAGGTATGAGAGATTTCATTCTTGCTTTTGAATACTTAGCTGAGGGACTCTGTTGGTATTTATTTGAGGCTTTTGACTTTATAGCAGATGAATTACTGGCATTTTGTTTGGTTATTGCCTCTTTGGTTGAGGGGTTTATTGGGTTCTTTTTTTGCCAAATCCTGATTGCTTAGATTCTTCAGCACCCTACCTACTACATAGAAAAGGGAATAAAAAAATAGGTATTGCAGAGCCCTATATTAACAGTTTTAATTAATCTCAGGCTTTTATGGTGATGAGAATGCTTGGTGTGTGGTAAAGTCAAGTGGGTGTTGACGATCTGGAACCTGGAAAGAAAGAAACAAGGATAATACACAGTGCATTGTATCATTCTAAGCTTTTCTTTTCAAGTGGGATTGGCTGCAGAATAAAGTTGAGGGAGTTTTTATCACCATTGTAATGGATACGATTCAGAATAAAGTTTGTTACTGTTGCGTTTCAAGGGGTAACAGGATTTTGTACACGTATAGTGGCGGAGACCATGAAATTGAGAATTTGGCTGCTTTGTGCTTGGAAAGGGCTCCCCCATTCCACAAGTGGTATTTTCAGACAATGTGTAAAAGGACTTTTGGGTTTTTGATGGAAGATGGTTATGTTTATTTCACAATTGTTGATGAGGGTCTGGGTAACTCAGGTGTTCTTCAGTTCCTGGAGCATGTGAGAGATGAATTTAAGGTGGTGGCTAGAAAAGGTTCAAGGGGAAGTTTTTCAAGTATGAACTCAATTGGTATGCAAGAACAATTAGTGCCTGTCATCCGCCGCTTGATAACCTCGTTGGAGAATGTTTCTCAAAGCAGGAGTAATTGGACAGCTGAAGCACCCTCATCACTTCATGCAGGTCGGTCTCCATCACCAAGTAATGCAAATGGACAAATTGAAGCTGCTAGTTCTACAAAAGCCCCTTTGTTGGGCAAATCTAGCAAGCAAGAGAAAAAGAAGGCAAAAGATCATGTGATTGGAATGAGAGACATTGAGTTGGATGAGCACCGAAGATCTACAGATAAAGTCAAGGCTGATTTGGAAACTCTGGATTCTAATAATCAAGGTGGAGTAAGTTCCTCGGCCTCATTACAGAAGGATTTAGGTTCACTGAGGATTAGAGCAGGCTCACAAAGTATTCGGAAGAAGTGGTGTCGCCAAGTACGAATTGTTCTTGCCATTGATGCAGCTGTCTGTGTAATACTGTTCGTGATCTGGTTATTGATCTGCCGTGGTGTTACATGCCTTCATTGAAAGATTTTTCATGTCTGTGAGACTTCAGAATTTAAGTATGGTTCCAAATGTAAGCTGGAATCATGACTTGGAAGATTGCAATCCAAGTTCTTTGAAGAATAGGTTCCGCAGGGAGTGAATGAGTGAAAGCCACATCCCAATTTGTCCGTGAGATTTAATGTATATCTGAAGGTATGCCCCTTAAAACTAAAATTCAATGGGATCAGATCTAGGAAACTCACTGTATAGTGTCATTGCTTTTGCATGTGTATATGAAATATCCATAAGATTTTCGAGTTCTTTGTTCGAGTGATTCTATTTTCTGATTGCTGATATGAGAGACGTCTGTAATCTCAGAATTTGCTTTGTCAGTTACATTCTTATTATAAATTTCATGCATTGAAGCATCCTACTTTTCTTTTGCTTAATGCTTGCGGGTTTTTTGTCCACTTTTCTTCAATCAGCACTAGGTTGTTTTCTGAACCCTCATATCGATTATTTGTAATTTTTGTGTTTCCAATTAAATCCCTGCATATTAATCTGTATTGACAATTAATTAAGAAATCATTGTTTCATTAGGCAGGAGTGAGTGCAATTGGCAAGCTCTGCATTCAACTAAGTTTTAGAAGTGGTCTGGTGAAGAAATCATTGAGAAAATTGAATTTTGTTTCTAATCAATGAAGAAAACCGTTAGCGCTTTTAGGAAGGGCTGGAGGAAGCAGATAGCTTTCTCTCATTCCTTTCTGAACTTTCTGAGTTAGATTTTTCTCTTGGAGGATGTAAATCCAACTAACTAGATCTACCTGACCTAGAGGAGAGTAGGGAGAAGGGGAGAAGAGGTGAATAGGCCTAGCCAAACAGATTATTCCAATGAGAAACTTAAGTATGGTTCGATTAAAATCTCAAATGTGTTCGTGTATTAATTTTGCTTTATTTGCGGAAATCTATCATCCAATATACTACATGTGAATAGCAGACAGCAATATGATTACCAAATCAAGCATATATTAACAAGATGACATGTTCTGATAATCATAGCAAGCTCCAAGATCTAGTCTAACGTAAAAAGATGCCAACACGTAATATTATTCTCCCCTTTTTTATAAATATTAAATGCAATGCAAGACATCCGCTAGAAGAGGGAAGTAATGAGAGACAAGAATTGTAATGATGTCCAGAAACATATCTAGTTTATTCAAGAATCAATCCTTTTTGCCAATCCTATAAGGCCAAAACCTAAGAACAAACGAACATCAACCTAAACTCAGTCATGGGTGGTTAATATATTACTTTAGATCCGTGACTCAAAAAGTTTTATCCCAACCAAACTCCCTTTGACCCAACTCTCATTGACTCAAGTAGGAGTGCATAAGCAGACAGTTATTAATCACCTAATAACCGTTTTTGTAGGCGGTTGAAAAAAAGTTGCAAACCCCTTGAGAGGCGCAGTTAGCAAATAAGCATAGGCGATTAATAACCGCTAACCGCATACCTTTATATAGAGCATATATTATCTATTTCATATGTATCTTCTTTTTTTTTTTCAAAGGCAATGAGGAATTTCATGTGTATCTTTAACACAAATAATTTTTTTTTTTGGGTAAGTTTTATAACAAATACTATGAAGCCTTCTATTTATTTAAAAAATGGGATCTAAAGAGAGGCTTAGAGAATGCTCAAAAAACCAAAATAGGCTCATACCTAAAAAGCGGTTATGTGGTACATTTATGAGTTTCAATAATTGTTAACTTACTCTTATTTTAAAATCGCTAACTACCTAAGGTGAAGCGGTTGCAGTTACAAAAATATGATAATCACCCAAGGCGATTGCACTCAAAGACAATAACCGCTAATCGAGCACACTGCAAGACTCAAGCAGACAAGCACTCCCCCTTAATCAAATCTGAAAATGAGAAAATTCAAGTTGTTTGAGAATAATTTTTCAAGAAAATCAGGGATACTTGTGAGAGATTCAAGCACATCCACTTGTAGCATGCAACGAAATAAGATAAGAATAGGTCAGCTTGAAAACACGCAGACAAATACTAGGCAACAGCCACATCGTGTAACTTATAAACACAGGTAAGCCTAGTTGAGGTACATATCTCTGTCTTTCTTTAAGAACCCACTATTTCCTAACTTTAGTTCTAAGTTCAATACAAGATAACTATATTTGAGGAGCAATACTACACGTCTTGCTCTTGTTCCATCTATGTCTTTTCAAGAATAATGTGACTTTTAAAATCACCATTAAACTTGTGAATGATTACTATTAAATTTGATCAAATAATAATTTTAAAAACTACCTCATTTTTTGAAAAACATAAAAAGGACTTTAAGAATTACTCATATTTGAGTACTAACATATCAATGGTCGTATAACTTACTTGGTGTGGCCAAGTGGAAACTCCCCATCACTCTTGCGTGCAACTTTTATATAACACATATAAAATATATTTTTACTCATGCAATTAATTGAACAATGCAATTAAAATATATACATTTTAAAAAAAAAATGTAAAATGGTTTCCCATAAGGAAAGAACAAAAGGCAAACAAGAAAAAAATCATATTAATCTCATTGCACGGATGTCATATATGAGGAACCTGAATGTGGATAAGTTGATACATCCCTAACAGGAGAAGATCTTTACCACTCTTGATCCGAAAAGAAGATACATCCCTAACATTTTTAGGATCCGCACCTACTCAAGAATTAAAAACAGTTAAAGTTTCACATCTAGCACTTCTTCAGGCAACAAGACCCTGAAAACAGCATAGCGATGATTTAAGCTTTTCTCTCCCTGTAATCTGTGAACACTACCCAAGGCACCAGCATTGAGATTTGGGAAAGCATAAAATATGCGCCTAATTCTTTGATGGATAAGTGCCATTGCACACCTAAAAACAGAAATAAGAGGCAAGATATCAGAAAATTAGATACCATTACGAAAAAGGAAGAAAAAAAAAAAAAAAACTCAAGGAAAACATAAAAAGATAGAAAAGCTCTGCTTTAGTGAAAAATAATCATTTTTCTGACAAGGAAGATAGTATTCATCATTGCAGCTAGAACTTTCATTGGGGACCTTTCAATCACAAAATGTTCTGCATCAATTTAAATAAAGTCCTCTTTCAAAGATTTTGGGGTATATTCTTTCCACCACTTTTCTATAGGGTCTAGGGAAATAACATATTTTACTAATAGTACTGTGAGATTATAAACTCTTTTTTCCTTTCCTTTTTTAAATTTTTGAGGAAATGATTTCTTGGGAAGCCAAAAGTAAATCTGTTTCAGCAG
Source organism: Betula pendula (assembly GCA_900184695.1). Taxonomy (NCBI): domain Eukaryota; kingdom Viridiplantae; phylum Streptophyta; class Magnoliopsida; order Fagales; family Betulaceae; genus Betula; species Betula pendula. Next base: position 26,287 of record FXXK01002316.1, on the reverse strand, counting down.
CCATACGACCATGATAAACCCAAGGGAGACCCAAAAACCGAGCTTCCCTTGAGCTGAATCAAGCTGTGAAATTTTAGCAAGTTAAATCTCCAACACACTTCTCATGCAAATTCAAATCTAATAAGCAATTCTTAGATCAGATGTTGGTTAGAGGAAACAAGAATGAGCTTCTCAGAGAAAACATCTAACCATGAGTGTTAAACCACCATATGGAGGGGCACAAGCCCACAAGCAGAGTTTGATGTGGCTCAAGCTAAGCTTGTTTAGTGAGCCTGAACTTGTGCCCCAGCTTGGCTCTTTTACTAAATGAACAAACTGACCAACGCTTGTACGACTCACAAGCAGCTCAACTCACTTACAACCTTGTGCTTGTATCAGCGAGGCTGGTTAGAAGATGGGGAATAACAGTCACAAAGTTCCAGATGTCAAAGCTGGCCCAACATGAATTATGCTTAGGCAGCCAGACTGCAAAGCTTAGTGTCACAACAATGATGCAGAAGTAAGGAAATGGATAGCAACCCAAACCACTATCCAGAAACTAGAAAACTTGAGTAACTATGGTTAACCTATATTTTTGTCTATCAGATAAACTCAAGCACCAATACGTGAAGCAGCATAAAAGATTGTCAAGAGCAGAGCTACACAATCTGTCAGTGACTTCAACCTCTCATATTGGGCGGCCAAAGCAGTTGCCAGCTCTGACATCATCAATAGACAGCACTAGTAGTAGAGATAAGTATTCCTTTTACCAACAAAAGAGACATGAATCAACAATTAAGGCAAATCACAATCCCTGCTTCATTTCCTAGCCTTATTATGCCTTTAGATCAAAGCACACTGACCATAGTTCAGTTTTAAAATAATAAAAGGTACAAAAAGGTACCTATCCGTGAGAAAATATAAAAGGTTAAAAATAAGATAAAAGGTTTGTTCTGTCTGACAAACTTACATTGTACATGGCTCCCAAAGAAGGTAGATGTCATACCCAGTACATAGATAAGGTCTGGCTGGTATAGAATGATGCCCTTCAGTAAGAGTATCCAGTTTCTCATCATCCTCAACCTGGAATGGCATAAAAAATGCTGACATATACCTTCCAACACTATAATCTTATAAGCGAAACTTTAAACAATTTATTCATGGGATATGTTAATTTTTTCCTTTAACCAGTTAGTCAAGTGAAGTATTATTGCCTCAGAAGTTCTGTTTCCATGGTTTTACTGTATGTGCCCAATGAACTGTTTAGATTCTTCATATTTCTGTCAAAGCAAATAATACAGTTCTAACAATAATAGGCCCTGATACTGAAAAGGTATAGATGTCTTATAAATGCATGGGTATTGCAGAACCTATTAGAAAACTGCAAAATTCAATCAAGATATAAAATTCTTGATTAGATAGCATCAATTGTTTCGTACAGGAGATGAAGCAGTTCAAAGAGTTTTCTCATTGTTTTCAAAAAAATTGCAAAAGCACAGTACTTTTCGAAGTCAACATAGTTGAAAATATTTCCTTTTGTTTATAAAAAAAAAAAAAATCAAAAGACCACAGATCTTTTTGAACCTAACATGAATATGTATTATAAGTATAGAGGGCAGAAACTAATACTAACTGTACTCTGTATATCTTTTCATATGCATCAGCCTTATTCAACGGATCCCAAAATTGCCCAATACAATGTTCTCCAGTCCAAGGAGAGAGAAAAGTAACTCACATTTTTAAGATTGATTTTTTGTCTTTTAGCTGGAGAGCCTGTGAAAGAAGACTGCATATGATCCAACTCAGAAGATTTATCTTCATTATCTCCCAAACCAGAGAAAAGTTTCCTGTCCCTAGCAGCAGAGGATTCAATGGCTACAAGTGCAGCATGTCGTAAAGGGTGCCAATAACAAGAATTTGGTGTATGTGGTTGTTTTTCAGACCACTGCCAAGGGTATAAACAAGAAACGCCAGTACATAATTGTTCGAGTTTAGTGGTGGAACCATTTGAAAGTAAACTGTCATGGGTTACTACTATATTGGAATCAGGATGGGAAATACAATCTTCTGGCTGTTTCAAGGAGCAAGGTCGAATGCTGGTTTTGTTAGTGGGAGTATTCCAACAGCAACTTTCATCACATGCACTAGCAATTACTTGCTTAACTGAAGGGTCCACAATCACTGCAGCATTCACTACCTGCAAAGCAGAAGGGAATATGCAGGTAAAAATAAAAGAATTGGTCACAGCCTCAGACGTGTAATAGCAAAACATGCTAAGCATGTGTGCTTCAATATGAACTTCAATTAACATCAAAGCTTCACTGCCAAATATCCTGAATGAGTTCAAATAATACCATACACTGCAAAGATTGACTGGGATAAACATCAGGTATTGTACATCTTCACCTACACTGCCAACTTTATACTAGACTGACCACATTAGTGCGCGTCTCTTGTTCTAGCTGGGAAAGAATGTTCAATTTGGAAAAAACCTTCACCTTTGGGTAACCCCCAAGATCCATAATGAGCATGTTTCAAACCATTAAACAAGATTTACTTAGTGAGAGATAGGTTGAAACCTCGGGCAACCCAACCCAAGTCCAATTTCTGTTATCTATTTTATTGTATGATATAATACTATCTCACATATTTACAAATTCTTTATGCACATAAACATATTTACAGGTAAGCCAGAGTCAATAGCCTAGCACCACTCGAGGAAGTTGAGATTTTATAATTCTTATAATGTAAAGGCATTTTGCTTCTCAGCTGACAAAGAAGTAAGCATTAGACTCCTATTCTAGATTAACTGACAAAAATAGCCCTAAGCCAAACAAATTATTCAACACTGCTTCAACTTAGCTAGAGAAAACCAAATGAGAAATTAGTCCTTTAACTTGAGCTCCATGAACAGAAAGCTTGGCAGGTAGTCCAATAGCTAGATTACTCCACTGATGGGATGGGCCTCAGTTGAGCAACCCAATCTAGTAAAGTTGCATCATCCCAAAGACATAGCTAGTTTAGGAAAAGAAAAGTAATTGTACCAAACCATGATCAGATTTTGCCAACTCAACAGCAAATCTCATGAAGCTGAAAACGAATTGTGAGTCCTCTTCGCTAAATCCAGTAATGCCATCAATATTGCTGTAATTGAAAGAAAATAGCAAATACCACGAGTAAGTCACGATGATATGAGACAAAGAATTGTTTTGACAAATACATCTTAAGATTATACCCTAAAAGAAGATAAAAATGATGAATGAAGCCCACACCAGACAATGAAACTAGCAAAAAAAATATTCAACTATCTCATCAAGTTCCCTACCAGGAAAAGAAAAAATACATAATCATGTAGAAGTTCAAATAAAAGTTGGGGAAAAATCAAAATCAGTCCCTAGATTCTTGTAATTTCAATTTAGTCCTTTAATTTTCAATTTCGACAATCAAGTCTTTAGATTTTACTCAATTACAAATAGGTTCTTCTGTCAACTTGCCATCTAATTAATTAACATGCTGTATCAAACCACTAAGACAATGACACATGGTTTGCATCTGACACATCAAGTGCCAATTGTATGTTCCACGTGGTAAATGTACCTTAAATTAATCTATCCTAAATAAAAAAACAAAAACAAAAAATGTGGCAGCTATGAGTGGAGCCTACCCTTGGGAGGAGGGTAGGCTCCCCTCACAAACACCGTCTTTTTTTTTTTAGGTAAAGGAAATGCATTAAAAGCGTAAGAGACGCTACCCAAGTATACATGAAGTATACAAGAGAAAACACCCAGCAAATCAAGAACAAGAAAAAAATATGTGATTACTTCATTTTAAACTCAAGAACGACCCTAAAAGTTGTTCTTCCTACAAAGAAGGATAACTTATCATTTTCATCTGTAAGACCCCTAAACACCAATGAGTTTAAAATGCAAAGAGCTTACTAAGTTGGTGGATGATATGATGTTGGCCAAAGCTTGCATTGTTCTTCCCACTCTTCCTTTGATGATGCATCAAATTTGCAAACCTAAGAGATTAAATTCAAGAGTAAAACATACCATTCTTAGCTAGACCCTTAGTGCTACAGCAGAACATGCAAGATAAAAAATATATATATTTTTTAAAATTTATATTTTTATTGGTAAGAAAGACAATAGGAAATTTTAATTTCGACGAGAGATGGCTAAAGTTTTCCCTTGAGAGAACAAAAATATGTATCACCAGTTTTAAGCTTATTTTTCCATATTTGAAAAAGTGCAAAAAATATAGAATGAACATTTCAATAACCATAACTAGCTTGATAGTGACCTAAGCAAAACCCCATATTTTAATAACAGCAAAAGGCTATGGAATATCACATTGAATTATAACTAAGATTCTGTTTGTTCCGATGTAAAACAGTTCCTAACAAAAAGTTTTCCAATAGAAACTATTTTTAATGAAAACGATTTGTTTTCTTTTGTTCAGTTGAGATCTTGAAAATAATTTTCTAGTGTTTGATTGCACCAAAAATCTCTGTCAGAGGGAGGTGTGTGGTGGCATTACAGAGGAAAGGTGGAGGGAGGTAGTGGTGGCGGTGCAGATCAAAAGAAGGGATGGAGGTGGTGGTAGCAGCGCAAAGGAGGGGGTGGAAAGTGGTTGTGGCAGCATGGAGGTGTTGGCAGTGATGCAAAGTTGGGGGGACGGGAGAGAGCTAGGGAGGGGGCACAGGCATTTTTTTAAAAAAAACAAAGACCAACACCCATCTAACTACCTAAAAAGGCCTTATTCTTCCTATGACAATACTATTGGTGAACCCAAAAAAGAACATACTATACCTGAAGCTGTTTTCCCATGGATAGACTATCAAGCATTCATAAACTGAAGTATCGCTACAAACAGTCAAAGTGGTCAGCCATCCAAATATCATTCAAACTGCTGCCACATAAAATAAGCTAAACTCAAATCGACCAACTATTAGTTCAAACTTCTAGAGCACTTGGATCAAAGAAGTGAACAATGAATTCCTTCCAATCTTTATTGTAACTCATCAGAAACCTGGATCAATGAAATCCAAATGCTTCACCCCTAGGAAGTGCTAAATATTATACATTCTAGCGTTTTTAATAGCCCTGAATTACAACTACATTTATTCCTTACTTGCAGTTCCACAAATCAAAACTTCAGGATAAGAAATGAAAAGAATGAAAAATGGCCAAAAAGGTTAGGAAATCAAAAATAATTAAGAGCTCTATTTTTTTTTTTTTTTTGATAAGTAATGTATATTGAAATAAAGTGCAGAAGGATGCAACCCTAGTACATGGGAAGTATACAAGAGAACCCCTATCTCAAAGGGAAAGAAGAACAAAAATCTAGAAACTCAGAAAAAGTAAAAACATAAAAATAATTAAGAGCTCTAACTCTATACAAACATTGATTACATGCTGACTCTTTGCTAATAAAGCCTTCGATCCATCGAAACTGCTAAGCGATTATAAAGTCATCACCCAATGCTTGAAAACACTTTTAAATAGGCATATGTATTGATAAAACAAAAGGAAGACCCACTTTTGTTATAAAAGGACTCAACTGGTAGGAATTGACTAGCTCCTGTACACCATGTGGCATACTGTCCAACTGATTGTCATTTTCACATGCTAGACATAAGATCACTGATAACTGAATTTCCCCTATCAAAGAATTTGAAGTCACCGTTAAATTCTGAATATGTTAAAGAAAATGTGTTGGAGATACACCATATATCGTGAGAATCCTAGATGTGCATGCATACCTCCTTCAAGATAATTCTTCTGTACACGCTTCACATGGCGGAGAGTCTCCAGTGGCGCTATCTGATTTAAACGCCTAGCAACAAACAAATTTTTATTTTAAATAATGTACAACCATATTATACCAATCCTGCGCCTATATGTGCATGGCTGCACGCATCTTGTCCATATACATGTAACATTTGGATTACAAACGCCAAATTCAGATGAGAATCACAAAAAGAAAGATTTTGTTTCATTTTATTTAGACTTCCAAGGGAATAGCAACTAAATTTCAAATTAGAAATAAAATTAAATGAAAAGTAGGAAATCGAAGCTAACCTTACCAACGTGTTGGCGAGCTTTGGCTCAATAACTGAAGCCAAAACATTCACTGTACATCACAAAATAACCAAAGAGACAAGAAACAAATCAAAACACAGGAAAACGTTTTGTGAAAGTTCTGGAAATTGTTTAGGGATTTGATAAACTAACTAGTGGGTTGTTGGTCAGGCGGTGTTGGAGGCTTGTCTGGGATGTGAAGGATTTCCCACAAGTCTGTGCTCTTGTTCATTGCCTGTGTTTGCTATCTCTCAATTACCTGTTTTCCTGAGCTATGAATGAGAAAGATGTGAAGCCAAATTAGAGAGCATGCAAAACAGGTGGTCATGCCAATCAATCACAAAGACTAGAGCACAACTAAAGTGGCCAAACCAAACACATAGAAACCACTCAGCAAAATGAAAACATACTAAAAGATTACATCACCTGACACTGCACTGAAATTTCATTTTTGACAGCACAAAGTGGCGTTGTCACAGAATCAGATGTTAGGAACCTTCATATTAATTTTCGTTATTAAGCTATTACAATAATAAGCCCTTTCCTTTCTAGGTTAGAATTCCTTTCCTTACAAGGTTAGGATTATAGCATTCAATCTTTTTGGCCTGGAATTTTTATTCTGCCAAAGAAGATTGTAAAGCTGTTGGAGAAAAAGTTCAACCGATATTTGTGGTATGGTACTGATACTATGCATGCCAAAGCCAAGGTAGCTTGGGAGGCGGTGTGTTTGCCGGAGAGAGAAGGGGGATTGGTATTAAAGAGGGTGGAAGAGTGGAATAGGGCAGCTATATTGAGGCATATATGGAATTTGTTTGCAAACGCTGGCTCCTTATGGGTTTCTTGGGTGCGAGAATACTTGTTGAAAGGAAAGAGTTTTTGGCTAGTTAAGGTGCCACAAATGTGCTCTTGGAGTTGGAAGAAACTGCTGAAATTAAGAGACATTGCAAAAAACTTTCTCCATTTCAATGTAGGGGATGGCAGGGGCATCCATCTTTGGCTTGATAGATGGCATCAGGATGGGATATTGTATGACAGATATAGCTACAGAATCGTTTATGATGCAGGAAGTAAAGTTGATGCAAAGTTGGTGAGTGTATTAAAAGATAAAAGTTGGATTTGGCCCCCGGCTAGGTCTGTTGAACTGGTGCATATTCAGAGCCAGCTTCCTTTGGTGAGGATTGGGGACGTTGACAAACCTGTTTGGAGTATATCGAAATTGAGAAATGCTAGAGGTACCAAAATTTTTACCAGAGATGGGTACCAAAATAACGTGGAGCTAATTCATTCGAGATAATCAAAACAACTAATCAAAAGAAATACTAGAGGTACCAATGAATAAGCTCTGCATCATTTTGATACCCATCTCTTGGTAAAAATTTGGTACTCATAGCATTTCTCATATCAAAAAGAGCAGTGTATAATTGTGCAGATACATGGGGAGCTCTTCGGTTGAGACCCCCTCCTGTTCATTGGTGGCAGATTGTGTGGTTTCCCGAGACAATCTTTTATCTTTTGGCTTGCTATGAGGGACAGGTTAATGACAAGGAAAAGAATGTTGAAATGGGGCTATGGTGGTAATGTGAAGTGTGTTTTCTGTAGGAGCTGTATTGAAGGAAGATATCACTTGTTCTTTCAGTGTGGTATCAGTAGGAGGATTCGGCGGGAATTTTGGGGGCTTGTTTTGTTGAAAACATTCAGGTCTGTTGGGATGATGTTATGGATTGGGGTGTCAAGGAGTTAATTAAAGAATGGAAGTATGAAGGCAGGCTTATGTAAAATGGGTTGGAGTGCATTTGGAAGCAAAGAAATGACATCAAACATAAGAAAATTTAAAAGAACAAGGGAAAATGAAAGACTCTGTTGTAGCTGGGGAATTTTATAGAGATGTTTTCTGTTTTTTGCAGATTTGTTCCTGTATGTATGGCATAGCTGGAGTGCGTTGTAATTCTGTGTTTTGTTAGTAAAATTTTACTCATTCATCTAAAAATAAAAGGTTAGGATTATTCTTCCTCTATAAAATCAGTGTAGAGGGCGTTCGTTCTTGGGTGGGTTCACAGTGCAGAGTAGTAGACGTTCGGTGGGCGAGTTACCTGTGCAGAGCGTTCGTTCTCACGGTGGTTGAGCGGCGCTGCTCCGGTGGCTGAGTGGTGCCGTATTGCAGTGCTGCTCCGGTGGTGCGGCGGTGCTGTTTGTCCGGTGACCTGCTGCGAAGTTGGGAGCGTGGCGGAGTCGGCGGTGTGCAGCCGTGGGAGGCAACTGTGCTTGGCGTTGCAAATATTTTTGCGTTTTTAAGGCTATGCGTGGGTTAATTTTGAGAAGAACGGTGGTGTTTGGCTGCACAACTTCACTCAATCAGGTTTGATTTCTATTCCAGTACAAGGATAGCCCGTTCAAGTGCAGTGACTATACTATTTTAGTTTTAGGTGTTAGAGTTTGAAGTGTTTGATCACAAGGTTGCTGCCGCCTTATTCCAGTTTTACTGTAACCCAATTATAGCTTAATCTGCATAAAGTTTAATGTCCTTCACACATAGTTCGAAAATAGAGCTTGGTATTACCGATTTAAGTCAATACACCATAGCTTTTACTAACAATATTCTACTAGATGAGGCTTCCTTTGAATTGAGAATTGTTACAAATATTGTTGAATAGTTGATGGAATTAATGGAATATTCTATTGAAAGAACTATCGAATGAGCACTAGACTCTCGAGAGTGAACTCTAGGTCAAACAAAAATCGAGAGTCATCGAAAGTTTGATCATGTAGGGAGCAAGATGCTAGGTCAAACAAAAATTGAGATTCACCAAAAAAATGGATTGTAAAGGAAGCAAAAATGTGAAGCTCTACATATGAAATTGAAGTTTTTACACTGGGATGATGGAGAATCCTCAAGATAGGTATCCAAAGCAAAGCAATTCTTCAATTCTCACCACACATCCAATGATTCAAATGTGCAAATAGCATCAATAGTCTTAAAGGGAATGTCATACAATGGTTTGATTGATCAATAACTTGTCGTAGAGAGCCAACATGGGATGAATATGTGGAATGACTCATTCTCTAATTTGGTCTTTCAACATATGACAATGTGAACAATAAGCTAGCGAAGATTTGATAGGCATTAGCCGTGAGTGAACATCAAAGCTGCTTTGAGTGCCTCTACAACCAAACTTGAGGGTGGTCAAAAAGGTAGCTTGTGGGAACGTTAATTGAATGACTTCGGTTCAAAGGACAATCACATATGCATTTTCAATTGCAATAATACATAAGGAAAGGCATGGTGAGGAAAACTGCCAAACAACTAAAGTGGTGAACAAGATGGCTAATGGACATAGTAGTGCTCCAAATCCGGGTTGTCAACCTCATATTACCCAGTTGACATAAGAAAAGCTTAAGCAACAATCAGCTAAGAGACTTTTGTTGGCATTGTAATGAAAAGTGGCAAAGGAAACACTAATGCAAGCAAGGAAGGTTTCAACTTGCAACTAATTGAACCTATAGAATAACCGACTCATCCATAGTTTGATGATGAGGAGTTTGAGTCCAACAACGATGAATCTAAGGTTGTGGAAGATTCAATGGCAGTCATTGTTCCAGCATTGGCTGGCTACTCCAACCCCTCAAACAATGAGGGTTAGTAAACATTTCAAACACTAACCAATAACAGTCTTAATTGACATCAGTAGTACCAATGATTTCTTAGAAGACGATATTTCAAAATGACTTTCAATTTTGGTGAAGCCCTATAACCAATTTGAGGTGAAATTGGCGAACGGAAGAATCTTGACTTATCAAGGTAAGTGTTCGAAAGCAAGGCTTATAGTGCAAGATCAAGAATTACGAGTCGATCTTTTGTTTTTTTTTTTTTTTTTTGCCATTAGGCGATTCTAAAGTAGTGTTGGGAATTGAGTGACTAAGAACCCTAGGAGACATGCTCTGGAATTTCCTGAAATTCTATATGAAGTCTTCATTGAATGGGCAGAGGGTGAGTTTGTGTGGCAAGCACGAAGAAAATGTTACAACAGTTAGTAGCCACCGAATTGAATGGATTCTCAAAAAGAACGACGAATATATTTGTTATAATTGAAGCATGAGGAGGCAGAGATTAGTTAAAAAGAGAAGTCGAAGATATAATCACTTTTGAAGGAGTTTGCATCTATATTTTCAGAACCAAAGGCGTTGCCTCTAAAGAGAACTCACTATCACTACATTACTCTCATGCCCAGGAGTGCTTTAACCAATGCCTGGCCATATCGTTATCCCTACTCTCAGAAAAACAAGATCGAGAAGATCATAAAGGAGATGTAAGATTCAGGTATTATCCAACCTAATGTTAGTCCTTACTCTTCTCATGTTTTGCTGATTAGGAAAAATAATGGATCGTGGAGAATGTATGTTAACCATAGAACCTTGAATCACATCACTGTCAATAATAAGTGTCTGATTCCTATCATCGATGAATTGCTTGATAAATTAGGAGGTGCACAACAAATTTCTAAATTTGGATTTGCGTTCCGAATACCACCAGTTCCAAGTTCATGATGATAACATCCAGAAGACAACTTTTGAGACTCATGACAACCATTATGAGTTTTTTGTGATACCTTTTGGGTTAATCAATGCGCTGTCCACCTTCCAGAATTAGAGTCTAATGAACGATATTTTCCAACCATATCTCCATGAGTTTATTTAATCTATTTTTATGGCTTCTCATTTACATCTCAATTATGAAGGATCATTAAACCATTTATGACTTGTCTTTAGTATCCCGCGCGAGCACTCATTATTTGTTAAGAAATCCAAATGTAGCATTGTAAGAACGGAAGTTGGACAATGAAAGCCTTAACCTTGGTCCTCAAATGCCTCAAGAATTCCTTCAAGCTCCCTGCTTGAAGCAGCTCCCTTGCGGTTTCCAGCAACCACAAAACACTAACCGTCTCTAGAGAAATTGATCGAATGAGCCCTCAGCATCTTTCATACACCCGTAAAGCCGAAACCCCCTCCACCCAGACAAATTGATAGACTTAGCCAGTTAGCCTCAACAAGAAACCCTTTGGAAGAAGCCATATCGACCCAATCCCCAAAAACGACGAGAAAACCTCACTACCAAAGCCAATGGAACAGATCCCACGCAAACACCACTTCAGCCATCATCTACAACCTCATTCCATACCAACAATGCAACCAACCAGCACCAGAGTAGCTAAAACAAGGGGAGACCCAACATACCAGCAGAGGAAACAAGTAGGATGCGCCCTCACGTGCCGCGATGGTGAGAGAGAGAAACTGCACTCTGAAGTGGGGTAAATGAGTTGACCAGCAGAAATATTCCAGGTGAGACATCAATAAATGGACAAGAAATCAGCACACGCCAGTGACGCCACAGCATATTAGGAGGTACAGGGTACAAAAGCCAGGAATATTGCATGCCACATATAGGAATTAGAACATTTTTCTCTTGGGAGGGTGGTGGTTAACGAATGCATATAGAAATCACAACATTAGTAAGACATTCAGGACAATATTGTAAATATCACCTCCAGGCACATACGGTGAAAAGGAATCCAGCAAAATTTTCTAGCCATATCTGCACTTCATTAGAAAGCGGAAAAGAAGTGTTTGGTTACAGAAACAGGATATATAGTCTACATAAAATAAAGCACACGGTTTAGCAAGCCCACAAAACAGTCCTTTCAAATTGATAAACAATGCGAAGAGGTGGCATCGCTAAGAGACAATGTGAAGAGGTGGCATCGCTAAGAGACAATGCGAACATTCTATTTTGATTCTTGGTCAGCATGACTTCATTTATCCCACTCTAAGTCCACAAACTTTGGATCCACTTTTGATGGGTGCCCCTCTATTCGTCTTGGCAGCTGATTAGTTAACCGGTCCCAACCCAAGATGTGGGGCAACGCAAACTGCAAAACATAACAAGTGAATATTGAGCTCAAGAGGGAAATTAGATAGTATAATGAGATGATGGCTATAGGTGAGTTTGACCTATACCAAGGAAATCATGTACTTTATGCTATATCCAGATCTAAGGAAATTTCATTTGACATTATGGAATAACTTTCTTGCCAATACAAAAGGTGTTGCAGTCTCATGATTTCTGTCCCTCCCCCACCCACCCCCCACCCCCCCCCCAAGAAAAAAAAAAAAAAAGATGATGATGCATTATTAAGAATTTTGTCATACACTGCAAGCTGCCTTCATCACCGCAGCTTCGGCAGTTGTGACAGGAACAGTGATGTATTCTTTGGTTTTAAGAATATTGTTGACAACACCTGCCAAAGAAAGAAGAATAGAAATAATTGAAACAATTGTTAGAATTCAATAAGAAAGAATGGAACCAATAAACTCAGATGAACATCGTTTCAAAACTATATATCTCAAAACTTCTGCAGGTAAGGAAAAATCAACTTATTGTTTGCAGAGAGATCTGACCTCACAATGCAAAAGCATGAAGCTGTTCTGCCTATTTTCTACACAACTGTTTAACTCACTCCTAAGGTCCCCTAGACATTGCGATAAGGAAAACTGCCTGGTAATGTTGTAGAAGGAACAAGAAGGAGTTTGATAATTAAAAAAAAAAAAAGTGATAAGAGATGCCCAACTTAATAATTTGTCCTTGGAGTTATTGTGGTTTTCCGTCTTCAAGTGACCTAAATATTAAAAAAAAAAGTGTTAAGAGATGCCCAACTTAATAATTTGTCCTTGGAATTATTGTGGTTTTCCGTCTTCAAGTTACCTAAATATTAATTTTTTAACATATCCACTCATGCCTGCCAAGGGTTCTGCTGGGTGGTGTTGGTGAGTGGGAAGGGGAAGCACATGGCAAATGTAAATCTGAACCAACCCCATACACTTAAGGAAAAATAATGTCCTAATGAAAAGTTATTAAAGTTGTTCTAGGGATATGATTCAAATTAAGAATCAACAGCCACTAGAACTATCAAACAAAATGCTCTCCAATCCCTCAAACGATAATAATTTATTTTTAGAACACACAAATTTCTCCTCTTCCATATGATCCTAAAAATCACCATAAAGGTATTATTACTAAGAAGCAGCTCTCCAAAGCTACAAACATTAATCAACCAACCTCTTATATCTAGAACCTGTTTGGAATTGCATTAAAGAAACTTAAAAAGTGCTTTCGGTACATAAAAAGTTGTGCCAATCAAAAATGGATCCGTTTGGTAAAAATCTTAAAAAGCACTATTTAAACTTTTTACTCTAAAAAGGCTCAAAACTGCATTTTGGGAAAAGCTTGAAGATGAGGTTTTTTCTAAAAAGCTCTTTCAAGCTTTTTCTATAGACAAAAACTCAATTTTTCAACAAAATTCCAAGCAGGCTCCTAGACAAACTGCAAGTTACTTTTTGCCATGTCTAAGTATTAGTCAACAAACATTAAATCTTGACAGTGTCACCCAAGAAGCTTCAAGTCTAGATATTATTACCCAGAAACCATTAATCTAGCAATGCTACTTCCACATGCTTAAGGCTATAACATTCCAACTTCATTGATGTCCCATTAAATCTAGAAGCCTCATGCGCTTGCATAATTGCATAAGCAAAATCACTAAAAAAATTCAATGGAAATTATAACCACTTACTCTTCCTTTAATTGATCTATGGCTAAATAATAAATGTTTTCTGACATAAAAATGACAGCATCATAAAAACATTTTTTAATCCTAACCTCACTTGAATGAAATAAAGCTAGAAACCTTTTTTTTATTATTATTGGTATGTTACATGCGCACCCGTGGGATTTGAGCCACAACCTCACCCTACACCTTGCTACAAAGGGAGGAAGTACCATTTGAACTAAATGTAAAAGCAAATCATGCAAAAAGCAAATGAAGGACAAAGAAATAGCAAATTCAAGCCATTCTAAGAAAAAAGTAAGCATGAGCAGATAGAGTTCTTACTCAAAGCAATTAAATAGCCACTACCATCTGCATGAGCCTTAATTGATAAGTTCTTCCTGACTTGACCAGAATTACTGTAACATAAATTACTCATCATAATGAAGCACTTATCATTTTTCATATAGCATAAAGGCTAGAAAAAGGATGCTTGCACAACGAAACAATAGGATAATGCCATCTGAACAACTTGGTTTAATCAAGATATGCTTCTTGGCAATCGAAAATTGAGTCGAGATTAAAGATTCTTCCAACAGAGTAGTATGTCTGAAAAAATCAACCTCTTTAGCATTGATGGATCATGGAAGAATTCACAAGAATCTTTGGGACCCAAGCTTATCAAAGACCCAACCTCTGTCGGTGACAAAGCAAACATCTACAGAACATCCAGTAATTCAGTAAGTTAACCCGTATGGAGAGAGAGAGAGAGAGAGCACTTATAAACTAAAAGGCTCAAAAACAATCCTGTGTACATCATTATGGAAATTAACCAATAAGACATTCTGGATACTGTTTGTCCATGTGAAAGGTGCAATTTACAGACGTGCGGTGGTGATTCATAAGTGTACTTAGACTTTAAAGAAAAAGGAACTAAGAAAAGTTACCTGTTTCTTCTCATAATTATACTTGCGCTCACCAATAGCAGGTAAAAATGTCAACATCACGACACCACGGCGATCAACTATAAGACAACCAGACTGTGACATGAAAGAGATAAATGAGGAGAAGCATTATTCAACTCCACAGAAATAGATGCACTTGAATAATTGTAAAAGCAACAAAATAAATCACTCATACATCCAAATTTTTGAAAGTAGGGAGAACAGGTTTCACAGAGAGTGCAGCTTTGCCCTTGTAAACAGAATAAGGAGCAAATATTTGGTTTGCAGCATCTCCTGCAGGTTCAGAATCAAAAGGACACAGTTGTCCAATTGTACTTGATCATTTGATAGAAAGCAAAACAAACCAAAAAGGAAGACAGATCCTGAAAAGTGCCCATAGAGATGAACGCAAAACCTTTAGCAGCAAAATTCTCCCTATCAGTTGATATCCCAGCCCGAAATGTAAAAGCATACAACCATGAACAATCTTTAACATCAGCAACTTTCCCAGATAACTGCTTCCTGTTTTTTTTCGACAGAGAAAATAGAAAATCAGCAATAAACTCAAAAACAATAAGGAAGAAACAGTTCAAAGTTCAAGTAGTCAGTAAATGCAAATATCATTTATCCAAAGGATCACAGGGCCAAACAATAGAAAATGGAAAAGTTATGCAGTTTAACTCAAGAATGCTGCCTGCACTTCAAGGCTAGTGACCTTACTAGGGTTATATATTCTATTCAATGTCTTTGTACTAGGGTAGAAAGAAATTTAATAGACATTCAATGGAAAACATATTTTTCATCGCAATATCTTTTTCTTTTTCTTTCTCTTTTTTTTTTTTTTTGGGGGGGTTGGGGGATAGAGGATTCAAGATAAATCAAATGACTATTATTAATCGATTTAAATCGCATGGAACAATTAAACAGACTACTTTTCCCAAGGAGAAAGAATATTTTCTTGCATTAGTGACAGCATACATACAATGCAAAATACCTGTTACAGAAGGCACATACACAATGCAAATCGATGATTATAGTGTACCCCACATAAACATATTCTTGCCCCAAGCCTTATATATCAGATTTCCAGTCATAACACATTCCAACAACATAGTGAGCAGATAACGTAAAATAGCCTAAGATTGGGGATATAGCAGATGAAAAATCAAGCAAAGTTCAACCAAACAAGCGGTGGTCCCAGTTTCAAGGTGCGGAATGAAAATATACAAAACATGTATTATGGTAAGCAGCATAAATATGACCAAAACACTGAATCGCCTGTGCACTGCAAAAGGAAAAAAAAAATCAGAGCTTTTACTCTCCTTTTGAACTAAAGTTTTCTCGGCAACCAAAGAGAGAGCAACAGACAGCAGAACATACAAATTCTCCAATTTCAGTTTCCCTAATAATGGCACAAATAAAATCTCATACAAAACGAAAAGAAAATAACAAATATCCAAACGAAACAAACTGAAGGAGATGAATGAACAAAAAAAAAAAAGCTTTAAGAAAATGAGACCAATATGCGTATTAGGGCAAATCGCAAAATGAGACCCCACCAAAACTTCAAATTCCATCCCCTGTTACTTTCTCGGTGGCCAAACGGATAATTAAAACACTTACAAGAGTCTTAGATCAAACCAGTAGATACCTGGACGGCAAAAGGCGCGATAGCTTCATCATCTTGATAATGTAGCAGAGAGTGTCTGTGTGTGATTTTGGAAGTGAGGCGTTCGGGCTGTCTTAAATAAAAGGGGCAGTCACTTCAAAAAAAAAAGTAAAAAATAAATAAAAGGGGCAGGTGTAAATGGTGGTGTATATGCGCGCTTCGGGTTCTGGGTTTTTTCCCCTAGGGTAATGCTAAGCATTCGCTGTCACACCGGTGATTTTAAAGTTTACATTACATTACATTAATCTAATATTAATTTTGAATAGAAAAAAAATTTTAATATTAATTTTAAAAGTGATATGGTCAAAAAAAAAACAAGAGTAAAAATGTGTATAATATTACTCTTTCGGTAAAATTTGAAGAAAAACATTTTCAAATACACATATTTTGATGTGGTAATAAAAGTCACTATTAATGTTAATTTTTATTATTACGTAAAAGAGTATAAAAATAAAAGTATGTGTAGCATTTCTTAAATTTGATATTGTTTTCTTTTGGATTTTGCTTTTTGAAAAGAGTTAAAATTAAGTATTTTTTACGGGATACTTGAAAACGTGGGTTCTGCTAAAGTAATTTTATTTGGTAAACTCATACGTATTTTCGAAAACTAAAAAAGGGGGAAAAAAATTAAAAGAAACAAAAAAAAAAAAGAGTAAACAATAATAATAATAATAGGGTTTAATGTTGGCTACTGTAGATGGCGGTCATTACCCCTCATTTTGTGGAAAATTTATTTTTTTCATTTAAAAAAAAATAGAGAATCCAATTAGTTCAAATTGTGAGGCAAAATGATAATAAAAAAAATGCCAAAGGTGGAGTTTGTCAGAAAAATTCCAACCATCACAAGGTTGGCAAACAAATTGATGACCGTCGTAGGGTTGTCAGACAAATTGGTAGCTATTGCTATCACAAATATTTGGTGGCCACTACGGGGCTCCATGCATATTCGAAGACCGCTGTGAGGTTGCCATGTAGATCAGCAACCATCACACCGGCCACCACACAAATCCAGTGGCCTTTACCCGCGAAGGCCAACCTCCACTTTGTTTTAAAATTTTTTATATGTAACAAGACAACATCTACGCCTAAAAAATGCGCATATATTTTCAAAACATTCATTTATTAAGGTATCATAGGTGTTATAAAAAATATTTTGTGTTTTTTTTTTTTTAAATGCGTTTTATTTTTTGAAAAACGTATTGTATTTTGTTTTAAAAAAAGTGTGATAACAGTGGTGTCACATCTAAAAATTGGTTTGGTAACTATTGTATGAGAAAAATGTTTTTAAGTATTTGAAAAGTGTAAACACTCATCAAAAAGTTAGTCAAACAGGTTATTTATTTTCAAACACGTCTCATTCTCGATCATAGCCTTCAACTTCTTAAAAGTGTCAAAAACATCATATTTATTTTTCAAAAAATAAACTCATACATTCCTTTTTTTTGTTTTTTTAATTAACTCATACATTCCTCGTTGAATCATCGATGAAGGTACCATAGTACGATGAGCTTCCAACTTTCCAAGAGATCAAATTGGAGTAGGCCCACGCACATCTTACTCTTCCTTATCAAGTTGTCCAATTGAAATCTAGATTTTGTTTAATCTAGGAACATGTCTGATATTCTAAATGGGGAAATGCCATAATATTTACTCATGTTCTTCTTTTATCTTTTTACTTTTTAAAATTATCATTGGATCTGTAGTCACTATGTGTACACAATTATGAAAACCACAGATCCAATGGTGATGGTAATATTTAGAATGATGAAAAAATAATTTGAATAAATATTATAGCATTTTCCTTTTAGATGTTGCATGTAGCTCTATTTGGCAATCTGAATCGAACATCACCTTTACCCAAGGTTCATAACAAGCTAAATAAACATTCCTAAAATAACCATTAACATAGTTTTCTATGACTTTCTGATGTGGGGTAGAGTGAAAGATGCCCGAGAATCTAGAATCAACAATTCTATAGGATTGTCAACATTTAAACTAAAGCATTAGTCTCATTTGTGTTAATCACATTTATGTTATGAATTTCTTAAACTTGTAATGGGATAAATTGTTAGGTTTTGAGCGAATCTATATTTTTTAAATTTTAAAAAAAATTAAATTTGTTACAAACACAAGGTTTGAAAATAAAAATTTGCTTACCCTTTCTTGATTGATCATAATTTAAACAAGCAGTAAAATAACAATTAAACTAGGATACTAGACTCTAACACTAACAAATGGAGATTATACTCTTTATTGATTCTAAACACTATCTTGTATGATAAATCTAATCTTAAACTACTGATAACAAAACCAATCTAAAATAAAATATAATCCCTATTAATTAATAGAAGTATACTCTAATACAATTTTTACCTTATCTCCTTATTACTTTCCTAACAATTTTTCTTGCTCGCCAGGGTAGACGTACTTGTTTGGGTTGGGGGATGAATATCTCTCCAAAATTTTTAAAATTATTTTTAAAGTATATAGTTTTTATAAATTTATCCCCCTCCCCCAAAATTTATAAATTTGTCCCCCTAAAATTATATTTGTGCCCCTTTTTAAATATTTTCTTTTAATTTACCCCCTCTTTCAACATAGGAAACCAATTTATTTCTTTCTTTTTTTGGTACATGTCTAAACAAAGTAAGAAACTTGTGTATTCGAAATAAAAGTTTTTTTTTTATCAATTCTAAGATGATTTTATAGACATGTAATTTTTGTATACAGTAATAATTTACGATTTAATATAAAATTAAATTTAAGATTTATCTACTTCTATTTTATATAAACACACACAAACATACATAAAAAGAGAATATATGTATATTCGTACTTATGTATTTATATAAGTTTGTCTCCCACACCACAAATTCTGGTTCTGCCCCTCCTTGCCGTGCTTCTTCTTTGGTGATCGACACAACATGTAGAAACATGTTGTGTCATTATATTATTGTTTGAGAATGCTACATTTTTTTTTTTATCTTATCATTATTCTATTATTTTATTATTTAAAATCACCATTAGATATATGATCTCAATGTGTGTCTACACATGAGAACTACATATCTAATAATAATTTTTTAAAATAAAAAAATAGAAAATGAATACTACAAATGTTGTACCATTTCTCATTATGTTTAGTCATCCAAGCAAAACACAATACGATGAAGCATCTTTTTTCGGGGGTTAGAAACAAGGTAATCAGCAATTGCATCAAGCTGAAATTTAACTACAAAATCCAATGTTGCACTTGTAACTAGTGAGTTGTCGAAGATGTTTTTCTTTTCTTTCTTTTGAAGTTTTTTGGATTTGATTTTTTCAAAATCAAATCTATAAACTTTGAAGAGCTTTACCATCTCACGCGCCCTTCCATTGGGTTCGTTGGCTCTCCCGCCTCCTTCTGTCACAAGCCGCTTCGGTAGATCTGCTTTGTATTTTTTATTTTCTGTTCTTTTGCTGTT
Organism: Betula pendula; assembly: GCA_900184695.1. Lineage (NCBI taxonomy): Eukaryota > Viridiplantae > Streptophyta > Magnoliopsida > Fagales > Betulaceae > Betula > Betula pendula. Next base: position 6,553 of record FXXK01002316.1, on the reverse strand, counting down.
TTAGTCACATGACCTTTTTGGTCGAGAAGGTGTAGTTCGGTGTGAGAGATTATCTCTTACGGCCGTTTAATAATTGTGTTGTGACTTAGGGTCCTTATGTTTTTGAATTTGTCTGTTTGTTACAGATCTGATCTATAATCGGAATCATACATAAGTGTACGTTTGTTGAAGCTTTTTGCTTTTTACTTTTTGCTTAAGGTTTTGATTGTATGAACTTTTTTGCTCAAAAATTGTCAGAAAATCAAAAGTTTTTCCTTCCCCTAAAAAAAAAGGAAAAAATATAAAAAAGCCCCCATACTGACAGCCTATCTCTAAATGAGCCCCCTGAAATGACAAGTGTTGCTATTCCGACCCAACAAAACTGCCAATATGGTATAAAAAAGGCATCTCCGTTAGCATCTTCCGTCAAGCTGGATGGAAAATATACCACGTGACGTGCACGTGACAAATCTCGCCCAAAACTTCCAATTTTGCCCTTCGTTGGACAGTGTGAAATGCCATAAGCCCTTGGATCGTATAATGATGTTTAATGGATATAAAATGACGGAAGTGCCCGTCAGATATTACCAACTGACGCATGAACCCATGGAAATGGGTGTGAAATACTGATATACCCTTCAGACAAAAAATTACTTAGACAAAGACATATGCGTGGACACCACTGAGTCCACGCATTATCCGTCGTTTTTCAACCTCCTTTTACAACTCTCTGCAACTTGGCTCTCGAAGGTAGCAGACAAAACAAACATATTCGAAGTGCGATATTTTCAACTCTCTGCAACTTGGATTCACTGCGTCGTCTGTTTTTCGGCCACTGAGGTAACTACACGACTTTAAATAGATTTCGTCCAAATTTTTTTGAATACCCATTACAAAAATGTCTGAAGTTAATTTAGGGTTTATGTTTTTTAATGAAAATTGATTTGATTGGAAGCATATTAATGTTTTTTTAGTTAGGGGTTATGATTTCAATGGAAAGCCCCTTTGTTGAAATGCCCTAGATTTTCTGTCGGACCATGGGATGAAATGTATGCCTCTTTTTTTGTTTGCTTTCTTTAGTAACCGATGACAATATTTGTCCTTAGCTTTGTATAACATTTGATGTTTAATTGGCCTCACGTGCATAAAGTTCATTATTTTGTTGCTGAATCCCTAAAGTTGTGGTCCCCTACTGATGTCTTATAATTATATTTTCCCCATTATCTTATTTCGTGAGTTTGACTATACCTATGACATCCTTTTTATACATTATAAAAAGGCATTTAACACTTGGGGAGAATATACCACTTTTCCATCTCAGGGATGAAATGTATGCCTCTTTTTTTGTTTGCTTTCTTTAGTAACCGATGATAATGTTTGTCCTTAGCTTTGTATAACATTTGATGTTTCATTGGCCCCATGTGCATAAAGTTGATTATTTTGTTGCTGAATCCCTAAAGTTGTGGT
>FXXK01002315.1:41637-71859 GCA_900184695.1 Betula pendula | reverse complement strand
CTTGCAATTTAATTCCACCTTCACATTCCTCTGATTGGGTCATTGATAGTGGAGCATCTGATCATATGACATTTCTTCCTTTCATCCTCAAGACTTCTCATGAAGTCCACAATGCTAGCCCCATTAAACTTCCAACAGGTGAACTCGTTCCTATCACTCACATTGGCTCTATTAAATTGTCACCCACTGTCACCATAGCCAATGTTTTATATGTCCCTGATTTTAAGTTTAATCTCCTTTCTATTAGCAAAATCACCCGTGCTCTAAAATTATCAAATCATCCCCTTGTAAAGGTAATTTTTTCCCATCTGATTGTGATCTCCAAGTCTATGGTTACTCAAACTCTGATTGGGCGAGTTGCCCCATTACTCGTCATTCCACCATTAGTTATTTTACTACACTAGGCAATAGTCCTCTCTCATGGCGAACCAAGAAGCAAGCCACAGTTTTTTGCTCTTCCACTGAAGCTGAATACTGCACAATGGCAATAACTACTTGTGAACTCCTCTGACTCAAAATGCTTCTTTAGGCTCTCGGGGTTTCTCATTCTCAACCCATGAAGTTCTATTGCAATAATCAAGCAGCCTTCACATTGTTGCCAACCCAATTTTTCAGCGAATGAACGAGCACATACATTGATTGCCACCTTGTCCATGACCAAACTCCATGCTAAGATTCATTTCTATAGCTCAACATCCCCCCTGCATCAGCTTGCCACATTTCACTAAAGCTTTGGGCTGTGAAACTTCCATCGCTCCTTAGCAAGTTAGTATTACATTATCTTCATGCTCCAACTGAGGGGGAGTATTGAGATATGATTGATTCCTTGAATCTCTACGAATTTTTCCTCTTAATTAGTTCCAAGTTATAAAAGCACATTGTACGTCAAAGTAATTTCAGATTGAGTTGTTTATTTCTTTCTTAGTCCATTGCTCATGGATTTTTTCCCTTTGTTGTAATACAAATATGTGCCGATGATACAGAATAATATATGAGACTTCATTCTCTGTTTCCTGTCTTTGTTCAATATTGTCATATTTGTCTTCTTAACAGTTAGGGTCATGAGTGTTCTAAGGAAAATACACTTTTTACCTCCCGAAGTTGACTTGTCTATTGATTTGGCCCCAATGTTTAAAAAAATTGTTCAATCCCTCCAACACAACTTTCAATTTTTGAATGTGGCAATCCGTTAACTAATCTATCTTTTTTGACAGAAAAAGACGGATTTTTTCAAAGTACCTCCTTATCGCGTGATTTTCAAAATGCCCTTTATGTTTATTTTTTAATTTAAAAAACAAAAAACAAAAACAAAAGGGTGGCATAGCCGGGGCATTTGGGGGGTAGCGGGCTACCCCAATTTGGCCATAGGGTGGGTGGCCACCCATTCCAATCAGTTTGGTGACCCCCATTTGGCCCTTCGAGGGTGGCCAACACCCCATTCCGGCCACATGGGGGTGGTTTTCAACTACTGCATTTGGCCTTGGTGGTGGCTCCCTTCTGGCAGATGGGGAGTGGCTACGACAGATGACAACCAAACAAACAACATTCATTTCCAAAACAAAAATGATAATTAAAAAGAAAAAAAATTAAACCCTTGACATCCATACGAATAATTCGTTGTGCACAATAATTTTTGTCCTTGTACTAGAAGACAAACAGCTTTTTCTGAGTCCAAATTAATGAGCCCGCTCTCCGACAAGCTATATCCTACATCTCTGCGATAGCCATTCACTCCGAAAAAAAAAATCCCACCACCCCTGCTTTCTCCCAACCCTGTAAAAAAACTTCAATGAAAACATAGATCTTGCATCATCGTCGACCAAGTCAAGTACGAATTTTTCAAAAATTTCATAAAAGTCACCAAAATGATCATATTCATCCACCACCCGACCATAAGAAACTCCAGAATTAGAGATTAATGTTGTTGAAGTTGGAGGAATGGTAAGTATTTATTATTCTTTTTTCTTTTTTTTATCAGATTTATTTTTTTGAAAAAATTAATGTTGTTTGTTTTTTACTAGACTTTGGCATTCATGCCTCTTGGTAAGGTCATGAGTTTTTCTTAAAAAATTAACCTATAATTGTGTAGTGAATTTTGAGAGAATTTTCGATCCATCTTCAATAAAGATGAAAGGATGCGCTTATATAGTATAGTAGAATTTTGAGAAAAATACATTTTACTCCCTCAAAGTTGTACAGCTTTTTTTATTTTGCTTTTAATGTTTAAAAAATTGCAAAGTGTGCCTACGATGTTTCTGTAATTGTCAACATAATCATTTCATTAATAAATTCGGTCTTTTTGGCAGGAGAAGGCCTACGTGCGATGGACGTGGGTTTTTAGCTCCAATTTTAGGGTTGCTTAGCTTTAAGGAGAACAATGGATCCCTTAAATTAGGATGCGATCTCCAGGTCCACGCAAAGTGGGCAACATCTGCACCCTAGGGCGTTTGTTATTGTGAGTGGCCGACTATCGTGAGAATCGCCTACACTGAAATAAATAAATAAAATAAAAATAAAAATTGGTAGGATGTTTGCGAGCTACGAAAATTGGAAGGTAAGTAACTCGATATTTTCTTCTTTTTCGTGCTGAATATTCATGAGTTGTTGCTTGTTTGTGTTTGATTCTTATAAAAAATTGGTGGTTTAGATCTGAGCAATATAGTGGTTTAGATCTTGATTGGTGGTTTAGGATGAGTTGTGTTTGTCTAGTTAGAGGTACGAGTAAGAATGTACATTGGGACCCCGTGGCTATAGACCTCCGTATGCATTGTTTTTGTGATTTTTTTTTTTCATGTACAATACCTTTGAGAGATGTGTATTGGAAAAATAAATGTGGGTGTTTGTTACTTTGTCACTATTATTGTTAAGCCCTTGTTGGACAGTAATCAGTTATGGCTACATTTTTTGAAACAATTAAAGGTGGTTTTTGGTTAGGAGTTTGCTGTTAATCGGCTATTAGGTTTGTAGATTTGATGTGGTTTTAGGATCAATGATAAAATTACCACTTGTAATAGAACGAATCCTTGTAGGATAAGACTATATAAAGGGTGTCAACCTCAAAGAATGTTTTTGGTGGTTGTCTATCAAGTATTCAAGATCTATTTTAATCTAACTCAGAAAAAATGTTTGGTTTGTTTTGGTTTTAAAAATAAATGTAAACATAAATAAATAACAAGTAAAATAAGGAGAAGAACATAGAGAATTGATTTCACCACAATCCTCGTTTTAATGGTTGATCATTTTCACATGGGACTATCATTACATGCATGATATCATACGCATAATGTTTGTCAATCACATGACGACATCGACAAGAAAATACTTTCATTAAAAAGTAATGATAACCTCCATCTTCGATTGACACAGATCGTCTACCTAATCACTAATTATGGTATGACCCGTCTTCCCTATAAGACCTCTTAATAAGCATACACATAGGCAATGAATAAGTATAACCCATCTTCGGTTGGCATGAATTGTCTACCTACATTACACTAAGCTAAGATATAATACAGTCCATTTTCCCTAGGCATGGCCTATCAAACCCTCTTGATTTTATGTCAAAAAGAACCATTGCATAACCATCATTCTATAATCCCAAAAAATAGAAATGTTGAGTTCAAACATGATAAACAACTTTCTAATATAAAATAAGAAATTCATTATAAATGAGTATAATCATGAAAACCGATTTACAAGAATTTTGCAATCTTATAGACTATACAATCACCACATATATGCAAAGAATCCCAATGATAAACACATTCAAACCATTGTACTTGGAAAGGGATACATCAACACCCTATGGAGGGTTTAGCCACTCATGGAGGAGCTAGAAATCCTCTTTGATGAAGAGAAAACCATCTCCTAGACTTGATTGAGTTGTTGGTTGTGCTCCTTGGTCTAGCTCAGAACACTCCCACGTAGTTGCACTACAAAAATCAGCCCTCCCAAACCAGAATCTCGACTGATTTACATATCATGTGAAAATCCCTAGAATCCCCCTCAAATCCCTTATTCTAAGCTAAATTCATCTCCTCAAATCTCTAACTGTAGGATAATCGAGTTAACTCCCTAATTTTAGGAAGTCTGAGCTAATCTCGTGCTAAGCATTTCCTTTATTGTAATTTCTCGCTCCATATCTAGTGCAAAGCGCAGATTTTGGTGCAACCGATTGCACTCGAGCCACTTTGTTTACTAATGCGCTCGAGCTCTTTTTCTTCATTAGCTCACTATGATGTGTTCTAAACCTGAATTTAATGGAATTGCTTGCATTTTTACCTTAGGACCTAAAAGTACTAAAAAACACAAAACAAGACAAAATATTATATTACAAAACAAACTAAGGGTTGACATATGTGAGTTAAAAGGCTTGAATGTATAACATTTGGTGCTTATCAAGATTAATTGAGACTATAGTTTCTATGACGTCGTGGTTCAATATTGCAGATATTTAAAAAAAATACACATGAATTGTCCAACCAAAATTGTCACAGGGTGATCTGTACACATGTGCCATATATATACCTCATAATGTCTTATGAAAATAAATTTATTGTATCAAAGTTACATAACGCATACATAATTGCAGCGGAAAACTTAAATAATGGGAGTAAGTTAAACATAAGTAGAGCTGACAAATAAAACTCAAAATGATTAAAAGAATGGTTGTACAAAAGGCGTCACATACGACACAAGCCATATACATCAATAATGTTTATGTTCATAGCATAAATGATGTACACAAGATAGACTAATAAAACTAGTCTAAACAAAAGATGCAGCACCTTACGATCTCAATTGTAGTAGGCCATAGGATCTTCATCAACTATATGAGTACTTGCATCAATAGAATCTATGCAATCACGGAGATTTCCATGATAACATAAGCGGATATAAGTAAGTCAACAATTTTTAGTGACTAAAACCCACTATTTTTCACAAAGAACCAACTAATCATTTCTACAAAGAGTTTACAATAATAGTTACTATTGGCTTGACATTTCTTTTTAAAAACATAACGTAGCAAATAAAGTAAACACTGTAATTACAAAACTTTATAAAGCATAATATTTAACTAAGAATGTATAAGCATGATCTAATCTCCCGCTTGAAAACATACACCTAAAAGGCTAGAAACTCATATATATCATATATATTATATAACTCAGCTACATGCATATATGTATTTCACCATCTTTTGGTGAACATATAATGCCTCGAATATTTTAAACAAATAAATAAATATAAAATACTGACTTATTTAAAATTTTTGTGCGCCTCCCACAAACTCACTTACTTTTGTAAATAAGTCACAATGGATCTAACTATAATCCGCTAGAATTAATTAGTAACAAATAAATATGGAAATTAAAGTAAAAATATTCACGTCAATTTCAGAATTTAGAGTAACTGTTATAAGCTGTCATGCACGTACATCATTCTTATGACAGTATTAAAAGAATGATGACTCACGTGGTCCGTTCGGTGCATGACACTACCTTGCTCCTACAACAATATATCAACCCAAAGCCCACTTGTTTCTCTTAATCAAGACAAATCGTTAAGGTTGACATGTTATAGTCTAGATGAAATTTTCAATTCGATTGACGACTACAAACAATCTTTTTATAAGTTGTAAAGACCTATAACTATGATCTTCTGTGTGATAATCTCTTTACTCACACTATAATAATAATAAAAAAAAAAAGTAACTTAGTGACCTTACACGCTTATAATAGGAAAATATACAGTCATATGTGTGTGTGTAAAACATCAATATATATACCCAATATTTAATAATTAAATCAGAGAATAAACAATATTATTCATTACAACCAAAAAAATATTTAACAAATTAGAGTTTTGGACACCAGTCCCAACACTTGTGATGTATTGGTCATCCTCATTGTCATTATTGCCTCTGAGTCCGCTTTTAGCTTTAGGGGACATGTATAGGGACGGAGCCAAAAATTGTAATAAGAAGGGGTCGAAGCATGCCCAAATCTTACTAGTGCAGAGATTTAATTCATTTGATTTTGCACTAACTCATCTTTGCAAAAAAATATAAATTAATTTAGGATGCGTTGAGATGTGATTTTGTAAACCAAAAGTGTGATTTAAATCAAATCGCAGAAAATAGATGGTTTGTTATTGTATTTTAAAAAAATTAAAATGTGACAACATAAAAAATATGTGTTTTCAAATTGTAGGCAAGGAGGTGCTCTTTTGAAAATGCACAATTTTAAAAGCTGAGCTGGGATTTTGCCTAATGCTTAGTTGCGTTTTTTAAAATTACATTTTCAAATTTTACATTTTAAAATCACTATTTTTAAAACGACTTTTGAAATCGCAAACCCAAACAGACTCTTAGCTAATTATTGTTGAGATCTTTACACATGCCAAAAATTGGCAATGATTATTATGAAACTCAATTGTTGTTATTTTTTTATTAACTCATTTAGTTGCTTGTTAAGCAACTAATCATTGCTTGACTCTAATCCACCAAAATTCTCCATGCCATAGCAACAAGGAGATAAATTTTTTTTTTTTTTTTAAAAGAAAAAAGTTACCACTTTTGTTGGCCAACGAAAAACAAAAACAAGTTAGTTTGTTTCAACCATAGAGTGTTAGACAACTCTTGAGTATTGAATTCCTAATGAGGTGATGTGACTTTTCCATTTACCAAAACAACTTTTGAGCTTAAAAAATAAAAAGAAATGGTAATTTATGACATTTAAAAACATATTTCATCTTAAAGACACTCAGACGGACACCGCTTCTAGTCTCTTACATTCTTACTTCTACAAGTTGGTTTGCAATACTTGGCACACACTGCACATAGAACATAAGCCTTCTTGCGATAATGGCCACCGCCCCAAGAATTTAACTAACTTGTAATTAAATTCATGATTCGCCCACCCACCTTAATTATCCAAATTAAGACTCAGGAATACCTCTATTATCTTTATGAATAGAATATTTGTAAAAAACTGGCTTGAAGATCGCCGTATACACAAGATTAAACTATTGGAATTAGGTTAACCCGGAGAAAATGCCCATAGGGTGTCCAAATTAATTAACTAGTAACTGGTTGAATTTCCTACTTAACCATTTATCAGAGTAATAACGGAATAATTGATCTGAGTACATAAGTAGTGAACAATTTTGTCATCAATAAATAAGGGTACAAAGCTTTATATCTAGAAGATCAAACCTGAGCATATCAATTGTTGTGTCCATACCGTAATCCCTATGAGACTCCCAATCAATCAAATCCTTATGGGTTTGTAAAATACCGAAGTATTTTACGGAAAAGAAGTAACTGAGTAAGTCGACTGACTTAGTAAGCAAATTATTTTAAAAATGATGTGATGTATAAAAATTACTACAAAAAAAGATGGTTACGAATTAAACATGATATTTTCATAAATAGCGGGTCCAACCCCCATTGTCATGCTTTTAACAAAAAGGTATTTCATTTTAAAAGAAGAGCATAACTTCGGCGACTAAACACCTAAATTTGATGTACGAAACATGCTACATGAGCACAATATAAATAGTCATATGTTAATAATATGGTCTACCTGAGACATTACCCCCTCTCAGCAGGGTTTGCGTATCCGAAAGGACTTTTAGTACAACTCCAATGCCCAAGACATTGCACAAACATACCGTCTTATACTAGCAGTCCGACCAAGTCCGACCTCGGGTGGCCCATACTGACTAGCAAAACCGTAACAATGACCCAACTCAAAGAATGGTGCGCTGGTCACTAAACTTAACCATTGGATCCAAGACCCTCATCATAAAAGAAAACATTTGACTATAGAATCAACTCATATTAATAGTAAGACCATGGCCGTTCTATTGCATGTATCGGTGTACCATAATCTTACTATGCATATATTATTCATTTATTCTAAAAATAGAGATATTTATATAAACAAATAACGTCCTGTCATAGAAGCAGTAAACTTAATCATAAAGAAGAACATGCTCAATCATCTGACATATTGTACTCTTAAATTTGCAATTTCATTACTCAGCTATAGTACTTACCTCGACTGCTCATCCGATGCCTCAGATATCTCGTATCCCTCTTTTTAACTGTAAAATAACCTAACAATATGCTAAAAACACAATCACTTGCTAAATGTAGGGTATGTTTGTTTTTTGTCTTAAAAACTCTAATTTGGGCATTTCTAGTCACCATAAAACGTTTGACACGATTATCGAATATTCATTCCTTGAAGATCGAACGTTCGATCAAGAACAGTGGAACGTTTCATGTATGTCCAAAATGCATGAATGCTTAAAAACTTCTACCAAACCTAACCACGACTATCCTAAACTTAAAACAATGTCAAAGAACATAGAAAACATGTATTTTAAGAAACAAAACACAAAGTCATCAATTTTATCAAAACCTTTTAGAGAATTAAAACAAAAGTCTTTAAATCCTTGTAAACACATTTTGAAGACAAAACATGATTACACCTTACATGTAATAATGAAAGATAACATAAGTAGGAGTAGGGATTCGAAGTTTACCTTTGAAGAAAATGACCTTCTTTAAAAACCTCCCCTAAAAATTCTCTTCTAAGCCTAGGAAATATGTTTTATGGAGTGTTTTGGTCGAGCAAAGGTGGGTTTATATAAGGATAGGGTATAATTTATAAGGAAATGGGGCGAGTTGCTGGTTCCTTACCAAAAATTTATTTTGGGACATGATCGAATGTTCGTTATACGTTATCGAACGTTTGATCTATTTTTATTCAGAGAATTTAGGGTTTTTCATCGAACGTTTGGTGTACCGTACTGACACATGTTCTGTGCATGCACAAGCTTGCAGAGAACGTAATTATACTGTTCATCAAACATTTGATGGTATCTATCGCACGTTCGATGGTTTTTTTTCTGAAATAAAATATTATTTTAATGCTCTTTACAAGAGGAGTAGGTATTTTAAATAAAATATTTTATCAAATAATTTGAGAAATTCTTTTAAATATTTTGGGACATTACAGGCACGCTAACCGCCACACACCACTTCTGCCTTCTGCAAATTAGTTTGTAGCATACAAGTCTTTTGGTTGGGAATATGGTGGATTAGAGTTTGCCTTAAAGGATTAGAGGCCAAGTCTTTTAAATTTTAATGGGTAGGGCCAATTCTTTTTAATGGGCAGGGGCCAAACAGGTTGATAATCAAATTACACTTTGTAAGAAAAAAAATCAAACGAGTTGGCGGGTGGCCATAGCCTATACTGGCCACCCCCAACTCCGCCGCTACATGTATTGGATCCCTTTATAAGTTCATTGTCTTCACTTACTATTGAGTCTTTGATTTACATACAAAATTTGATAAGGGACAATCCAATTAACATTTTAGGAGTTTGAGGAAGTTGTTGAAAGCTTCGATGAGTAAAATAAATGTTTAATTGTTTATAAATTAGTTGAAGCACCAAATCATTTCTTGCCTAGAAGCTTGTTAGTAATGAAAGTTTTTATTTTGGAAAAAATTATACTTAGCCCTTACGTTTTCATTTCATTTGAATTTAGTAATTGGATTTTCAATTTAAAAAATAAGGTCCTTTAGGTTTTAATCAAATAGCAAAAAAAAAAAAAAAATTATTCTTGATTTTTAAATAGGTTCTTCTGTCATTTGTCACACATGTGTCTCATTTGACACGCCAACATCTATGTCAATGTCACATCATCAAGTGTCAACTCATCTATTAAAAAAAAAAAACCAACATCAACAACAAACCAACTCAAAAAAACAAAAATCTTCTTCCTCGTCTCAATCTTTTGGCTTTGTAGCATCAGGAACGTCATATTTTTTTTTTTTCCTTCAAACTAAATTTGCACAATAGCAGTTGTCAATCGTCAATCTATGCCACCGACTATTACCAAGATCTATTAGTAAACAAGCCTCATTACGTACAATGAGAGCTCTATCTCTCCCCCTGTAACCTTTTTTTTCCATTCAATTAGAAAAATAAAAATAATAAAAATAAAAATAAAAATAAAATGGAGAGCTCTATCTCTTGATCATGCCCATTGTCCAGTGGCCCCAGCAATCATGTTCTAAAATGAAGAAAGATTTGGGGCGTTAGGAAATTGGAAGAGGGATTCACGTAGAGATAATCATGAAATTTCATAAGAGATCTGTGAGCAGATATCTTTGTGAAAATAAAATTATTTTAAACGTAAACAAATGGACAATACGTACTAATGCAGATTGANAATTATACTGAGCCCTTACGTTTTCATTTCATTTGAATTTATTTCATTGAGTTTTCAATTTCAAGAATAAAGTCCTTTAGGTTTTAATCAAATAGCAAAAAAAAAAAAAAAAAATTTTGATTTTTAAATAGGTCTTTCTGTCACTTCACTGTCAAAGTTAACTATTTGTCATCTATCACACATGTGTCTCATTTGACATGCTAACATTTATGTCAATGTCACATCATCAAGTGCCAATTCATCTATTAAAAAAAAAAAAACCAACATCAACAACAAACCAACTCAAAAAACAAAAATTATCTTCTTCCTCATCTCAATCTTTTGGCTTTGTAGCATCAGGAACGTCATATTTTTTTTCCTTCAAACTAAATTTGCACAATAGCAGTTGTCAATCGTCAATCTATGCCACCGACTATTACCAAGATCTATTAGTAAACAAGCCTCATTACGTACAATGAGAGCTCTATCTCTACCCCTGTTACCTTTTTTCCCACTCTATTAGGAAAATAAAAATAAAATGGAGAGCTGTATCTCTTGATCATGCCCATTGTCCAGTGACCCCAGCAATCATGTACTAAAATGATGAAAGATTTGGGGCGTTAGGAAATTGGAAGAGGGATTCACATAGAGATAATCATGAAATTTCATAAGAGATCTGTGAGCAGATATTTTTGTGAAAATAAAATTATTTTAAACGTAAACAAATGGACAATACCTACTACTGCAGATTGATGATTGATAACTTTCATCGTTCAAATTTAGTTTGGCTGAAAAATGTAGGATGTTCCTCGTAATATAAAGAATATTACAATATTAATTAAATATATTATATTTTTCGTATATTCTAATATTCTTGATGCTAAAGAGTTAAAAGATTGGGATGATGCGAAAGTTGATTTTTTTTTAAAAAAAAAAATTTTATGGACGAGTTGGCACTTAATGATATAGCATTGACATTGGGTATTGACATGGACGTTGGTGTGTCAAATGAGACACATGTGATAGATAACAACCTGTTAATTTTGACGGTTAAGTGACAGAATGATCTATTTAAAATTAGATCTCATTTTTAAATTGAAAACTCAATGACTAAATCCAAATCAAGTGAAAACCTATGGGCTAAATATGATTTTTTTTTTTCCTATTATTTTTTAAATTGTCATCATACTTTACTTACTATACAATTTTCATTATATTTAACATCTAATTGATTTCATGATTTATACTTGTAGGGGTGCTGATTTGGGTTCATTGTATGTTGTAGATCCGTTGACATCAATATCCACTTTTGAATGTGTTACATTTAGACTTTATTTATGTTTTGTATCTTTTAAATTTGTAATTTTTTTTTTAATGTTAGTTGGATTTGTAATTAATGTTTTTTATGTTTTGTGATAATGCTGTTAGATTTTCATTTAAACAACGGCCCTTTGTATGTTTGTATTTTCTGAATAAACCCATCATGAGGTGTGTATATTTTCTTTATTATTTTTAAGCTAAAATGTGGAATCAAGATATAAATTTTATTTAAAACATTAAAACATGCCCAAACCACTAAAAATATGCTCAAAACATTTTCAAAATCGTTTAGAATAGGCCCAAAAAGCTCATTACCTAATATGAGAATAGCAGTTAAGAACCGCATGATACAAATGCCGAACAAAGTAGGGTCGAGACCGATTGCAAGGACAGAGGACAATATGAAGGGAAGCACAAATAATGAACCAGAAGCGAGGGCCACAAAGTAGGGTCTCTTAATTCTTTGATGCAACACAAAAGAACAAGGATAGTTGATATGAATATATCCGAGGTAACTATTTTGATAAAAATGTAAAATTAAAAATACAAGACTTAACGAAATTCTGCTGTTCTTCTATTTATTATAAATTATTTAATAATAAAAGAATAAATAACCCTTACTTAAAACCTGAAGTGCTAGGAATAAGCAAGTCTTGGCAACTATTTGTAACAGTTAGCTGTATACTTAAATTTTCATTTTTTTTTTTTTGGGTGCACTCTTGATTGTTATATTAGACCATATTTAAAAACACCCATTTTATTTTCCTTTTCTTTACTCATAATAATGTTTTATCACTATGAATAAAATGAAGATGCTCACTTAATGGCAATTACAAGTCAGACCATTAAATAGGTGACTATCCTCCATATCATCATCCCTTCACCACCTACACCCCTGCCCTACATTTCCCAATCCAAAAGAAAATGGGAAAAACATGGGGGACAAAAAAAATAGGAAAATAAAAAATAAAATAAGGGGGAGAAAAAAAAAAGGGAGGGGAGGGGGGGCTCACACATCCACCATTTCATGCCCCTCACTCTTCCTATCACGATCAAGACATATTTAAGAAACCGTAGATAATACATGTTAGCTCAGCAACGTCTGACGGCGGTGGTAAATTTTGTCAACAAAAAGAGGGGCTACCCACCTCCGAAGAGAAGTGGTTACTTAGATTTCTTTTGATCATTAACCCTGGATCCCATAATCTTACAAACAGCCTCATCTTTTGACTGAAGTAGCTTTAGGGCTGGATGAACCTTGAGATCTCCCATTACCAACTTTTCCCCCACGTCCAACTCACTCAAATCAACATCAATATAAGGAGGGATGACATCTGCTGGACAAAGATACTTAACAGTTCTTTTGATGGTATTCAAATAAGCCCCTGCCAAATTTGTTGTATAACAATCAGACTCCGGCCAATTTAATCATTAAGATTGTTCACATCAATTTAGATTCATAAAGAAGGAACAGAATTCAGGTAGCAGGAGTATGATCGCTCACCTAGAGCACGTGAGTACTTTTAAGTCAATGTACAAAATCAATCGATGATCACATTTATGGAGCTAATTCTACTATATAATACCTCCTACCTTGTAAGTTTAAGGAAAGGGTTGAAACACATCTTTACATTCAAATCTACTTGGTTAACTTACCTGTAAAGGAGAGAACCTTTACTCTTGTATCATCAAAATTGTGCTTCTCAACTGTGAGAGATCTCAGTAGACAGTAGTAAATCTGTGTATGTCACCTTACATTGCTTTACCTACTTAGCATGTGTAGTTGATTTATTAACTTAATGGCAGCTCTAAACATTCCATTACTAAACTCTATTCAGATCTTATCATTACCTCCAACTATGTCTCCAAGATTACAGCATAACCACATTCTGTCAAATAGATTCTAAAAATTAGGTTTTTAGATCAGTGAAAAGACGAGGGAAATTTCTCGAGCTGTAGAAGTGAAGATTAGTTTCTTGTTATTTAGTGAGCATCTTGTATTTCATAAAAGTTCCGAGGAAAACTGGCTTTCAAACTAAAGTAGATGAGAGAAACCTAGACAAAGTTATTAAATTAAAGAGGATTTTGGTAAAACAGGAAGACAGGAAAAGGTCTTCAAAAAAATAGTACAGTGGGGAAAAAAAATAGAAGGAAGAAGTGTGTGGGTGTGGGTGAGAGAGAGAGTACCTAGGAAAAAATCTTTAAACTAGCAGGAAACTGGTGTGTAGGTGAGCAAAAACACCCACATTCTTTAAACTGTTCAACTTAAAAATAATAAAGACCCAGCACAAGCCTTGCCATATTAAAATGCTAAGGCCACAGGTATTGTATGAGAATTAAAACAAAGGTGGCACATCGTATTAAATTGTTATCAAAAGTTGATAGAACCCACAAACAAAGATTAGTTTTGAATATTTTTTTTCTCTTATTTATCAAAAAAAAAGTTTTGAATATTTTCAAATTCGGCACATGTCTGGTGCTTTACTAAACACGACATATACACAGAATGTTCTCATTAAAGATATGATTCATGAAAGTAGGTGATAAATCAAGAGCAAAAAAAAAATTATATGTGCGCACAAAAAGAACATTCAAATTCAGTCACACCATGGCATTCTATTTATAGATAAAATGTAAATGGAAGCAAAATTCCATGTTGCCTTACCTTTCCTTAGTCCAGGGGAAACATCTTCTCCTCTGAATACAATAGGAACATCAACTTTCAACAAAGCACTTGAAGGGGCCCTTATGAAGGTAACATTGAGTGGTGCATCTGAGGCCGAATGCAGATGAAGCTGGCACAATTAGGCAGAGAGATTTAACTTAATCCAGACCAAATGTCATATCAAAAAAAAAAACTACGTACAGTAAGAAACCGCTTTGAATTTGGTCAACCTCAAATTTAAAGGTATAATTATACAACCCTATCATGTGGAATAATGCGTTTGAAGAAAATTGGAGCCGCCGCTGCCATGGTTAATGGCGTGCTTATGATCACATGAAAGCATTTCAAGATTGGTGCTAGAAGCCATGTCAAATTGATTGTCATTTTCCAAAATGACCAAATTCAAGATAACATATTGATGTAGACACAAAATTTCTTATATGAAACAGAATGGACCAATTCGCTTTTCATGGAATGTCCATACCTACTCTTAATTTTGTTTCTAACTTTCTAGTCATTCACTAATTAGACTTGGCCAAGGAATTGTTTGTAATTCGTTTTCCTCAACCGCTCTATCATAAAGGAGAAATTCCCGAAAACAATCAGGCGAATTTCCGAAACTTCTCCCATTTTCCCAGGCTTTCTCGGAAACCAAACACAGCCCTAAGCAGAACAAAGAAAGGAGAGAAAGAAAGAGAAGAAAGAGAGAGTACCAGGCGGGGCAGAACGCGAACCTTCTCGACGATATCTTCGGGGTCCAATGCATCGGCCGATGCCCTGACCTCGAGATCGAAGAGCCTGGAAAGAAAGAAGGAGCGGCCGAGGTGGTTGACAAGCTTGCGGATCTGGTTGGCCTGGACGGAGATGAGCCGCTTGTTGCCGCCGTGCTGGCCGTCCTCCTGCTCGAAGATGATGCTGGGGACGCGCCCGCGCTTACGCTCCTTGGCGGCGATGCTCTTGCCGGAGCTGAGCCGCGGGATCGCCACGATGGTCTCGGCGTACTTAGGGTCGGGCCGAGGGAAGGCCTCCGCCTCCGCTTCGTGGACGATGGCAGCGGCGGCCGCCGATTGGCTATAGCGCCGGAGGTGGAGGGACTTTGACAAAACGGTGCGTTGCAGCATGGTTAAAGTCTCCGAGAGTGGAGGGTTAAGGAGGGTTTTTCTCGAGGGAAATGAGAGCGTGCATGAGTTGGACTTTGGAGTGACACTAGGAAGGGACGGAAAATGAGAGAGTTGTCACGTGCGACACACGTGCATTAGACTTCACGTGCGACCTATTTTTAATATGTCGTTCTGAAAAATCATGAAATGCTTTTCCAAAATTTGTCTGAATCACCTTTCAAACATCAATTACAATATATATATGTATATGTATTGTTGCCCTGAATGACCATGAATAGACACTGGGATCTAAACAAACACAACTGCTCACGAATGAATTTAAATAGGCTCAATTGGATTTCGGTTTATTTAATCAATAAATAAACATGAACACAAAATTAAGCTCAATTATTAAACGAATTAAATTCATATAAATTCAACTCGGCTCAACTCATTTTAAACTCATATAAGCTTGACTCGACATGTTAAGCTCGTTTATATATATATATATATATATATATATATACACACGATAAAAGTATGTATATTATAGTATACATAACTTATATTAAATTGTTAATTATCGTATAGAATAGAAGAAAAAAAATGTTAATTATCGTATATATATACATATATATTTACTCATATCGATATTAAATTAATTTATTAAATGTTGTAATTTTTATGTACCCTCGTATTCGATCCTAATTTGAGCACATATATTTAATACTGAGTTTGAACAAGCTAAATTCGGCTTGAATCGATTACATCACTATATAGTAAAGTTATCTCTAAATTCTCCAAACTAAACGGCAGCCAATTAATCTCTAAATGAAAAAATTGAAAAACAAAAGTACACGAAAAAAAAAATAAAGGCAAACAAAAAAATAAAATACAAGGTGGCAGGTGGATGCCTCCACCAATCCATTGTCAAGACAATGGACAATTGGCCTCCACCTCTCGTCGACCTCCAACCCCACTGGAGGGAGGTGGAGCCGTAGAGGCCAACTACCCACACACAAACAAGGAAAAGATAGCCTCCATCCTTCACACGCGGTAAGTTAACCTCATTAGTTTGAGGGTGATGGAGACGACCCAGCTATCCTATTTTTTGTTTGTTTTGTGTTTTGTAAAATTTTATTTATTTATTTAAGATGTAATTTTAATTTTGTAAATGTTTCCTCAGTAAAATAGATAAAATTAAAAATTAAAAAAATAATTAAAAAAAAAAAGAAGACAGAATGAGACCAAAACTCAAGCATCTTAAAAATAAAATTTAAAGTACATAAAGTTATTTGAACCGATCTTAAACCAGAGGGATCAATTTAATAATTTTCATAGTTCCAAGTTTTTTTTTTTTGGTTCACTTCTCCGTGGGGCAGAAAGCGTTTCTTATTCATTTTTAGTATTGATAAGCAATAACTGAAAGGGTTTTCCATAATCAAGCTCATGTTTCTCGTCATATACACTCAAAAAAAAAAATGAAAGTAACCAGAAATATAAGAAACAGTAATACAATTGCAACCTAAAAGTCCAAAGGGGCTGAAGAATGACCTAAGGAAAACGTCATGCCAGGCTGAATCCCATTACAAAATTACTACAAGAATATGCAGTTTACTACCTACAGCTGTTTCAATGCTTTTACCCATGTTATCAGTGAAGCGTATATTGGACACAAAAAAGCACATGTGGTACCAGCAACTGTCATATGGTTAGCTTTATACCTAAATCTGAACCCTAATTTCTTCTAATCCTACATGTTACATGAAGGGAGCATCACCGAATGGTAAAAAAAAAAACTTCTACTTCAGTCACCTACTTCAGTCCTCCTCTATACTACCAGTTTAAAAACCCGAACCGCCCTCGGCTCTCTACAACATTCTCATTTGTGGAATCCGATCCACTTCCCACCGTTTCATCTGAACACTCACTAGGAAGGAGTTGTATTCGGTCAGCATTTTCGATCATCCAATCAGAGAATTCAGGGGATGCTGCCCATTCTTTAATAGCTTGTTGGGTTGATTCCCGTGTGAAATTGTCCCACTCTTTCTTCGTAAACTTCTTTCGGTTCCGCACGTTGTGGAAGGTTGAATAGTATTCTTGCTCAGTCTTTGGCCCAAAAGATGGCGATATTACACCTGCAACAGATAAAAATATCGTAATGGAGGATTGACAAGAGTGGCAGGTCAAAGAACATTGATATACATGCTAAACATATTTAAAATGCCAACAGCAGATTGAGCTACCACATAAAATCACTGAACTGAAGCACACGTGAGAACAGCAGGGGAAAAAACCAGACAGAAAAACTCCATCCTTCGCTACTCTTAGAAACAAAAAAGAATGTGAATCAAAATTTTTACTCCTTTCTCCCTTCATTTAAGCTGCAACACCTTGATGGCATGCAAGATGGCAAGCTTTTCAGAAGTTTCTCAGAAATAGAGAGTTCCTGCAGTACGATTGGACATGCAACCAGAAGATGCTGTTCTCAGAACTAACTGGGAAGACACTAAATATCAACTAATTAAGGCAGTACAAAAGTAGGTGCTCCAGCTTGCTTGGGAAAACCTCTTATGTTAACCTCATAAGTTGAATAATGGATATATCAGAAATTGCATATAGTTATGCAATTGTTTCTAAATAGAAATAGCTTCTGTTAAATAGAACATATATCCCCAGTATCTCTATATGTATGTATTGAGAAATTTTCTTGTTATTTTCTCTCCTCCTACCTAGATGTTTTTTCTAGTATACTCTATGTGTACTTGAATAGCGTCTTTTGCCTTTAATGACAATTCGATTACTTATAAAAATTGAAAAAAAAAAAAAATCTCATATCCCACAACCTAAGCAATTGAAGCTTATTAAGTATCAATAAACATGAAAACAAAAAAGGCTAGCAACAAAGAGTAATACCTCTAACGGGAGAGTTGGACCAAGCAGATAGCTTCGGTGGACTATTCCACATCTTCTCTTGAGGGCTTGATCTGCTAAGGAATTCAGCACGACTATGCTTTCCTGTTGTCTGTCTCTCCTGCTTCAGCCAAGGAGTCACACTCCCAGAATATGATTGATGCCTACATAAATCATGTACTCCATTACCATGGGGAACTTCTAAAGTAAATAACAGAAAGTAAATGGAAAAGACTGGGTATGTGGTTGGTCAAGAGAGAGCTTTAAACAGGCCTTCACTAATAGCTACAATACACAGAGACCTATATCTTAAATCTCTTTGCATCATAAAGAAACCCACTTTCTACCATTCCCAAGGATCTCTTAATATATGCTTTTGTACCTTCAAATGCTATAGAAAAAATTATAATGATTATAAAAACATTTGGAGATAATCCGTAACCATTGGTCATGGCCACCACTCATCCATCTTATTGACATTTGTTGGAGCATCCAAATGTACCATTAGGGATGACCGGGGGCCCGGTTTAGGTTGTCTCCCGATCCGACCAAGCCTTAATAGGACGGATTTAAAATTGTTTAAATGGGTTTGGGATCAAATTTTAAAACTTCAAAGAGTTTGGATAGGTTTGAACTTTTTTACTCAAATCTGATTCAATTATATATATATATATATATATAACAAGATATTATAAAAAGCAAAAGGCATCCCGGTACACAGGGAGCATACAAGAGAAGCCACCTAACTCGTAGGAGCCAAAAAACAAGAAACTCATGAAAACTAATAAACAAAGGAGAAACAAAAGCTACTGTCCAAAGATACAGGGTGTTAAAAAATAAAGACTTAATCTCCTCCAAAATCTTCTCGTGATCTTCAAAACTTCTATCATTTATTTCCCTCTAAAAACACCACAAAAGGCACGAAGGTATCATCTTCCACACCGCAACATTCCGAGTGTTGCCAGCAGTCTACCAACAAGCATACAAATCGATTATTCTTCTAGGCATAATCCAAGACAACCCAAACCGACTGAAGAAAATATTCTACATTGCACAAGCAACCTCACAATAAAGAAAAAAATAATCCACAAACTCATCATTTCTCTTGCACATACAACACTTATCAACCACAATTATGTGCCGCTTCCAGAGATTGTCCATAGTAAGGATCTTCCCTAGGACTGCCGACCAAACAAAAGAGGCTACCGTGAACGGAACCTTGTTCCGCCAAACACTCTTCCAAGAAGCAAAAGGATTTAACACCAAACAACCCTCTTTTAGAAGGGACCCACCACAGCTTATCCTCGCCTTCTCATCTCACTCTACCTAAATACAACACCTGGAAGAACGAGACAAAGACATCCACCTCCCAATCATGAGCCGCTTTAACAAAGCTCACGTTCCATTGAATGGAACCTCCAGGAATATCCATGTAATCCGCAACAAAAGCATCCTTTGCACCCGCAATACCAAATAAACCTAAAAAGGCTTCCTTAAGGGCCATATCCACACACTATAGATCATGCTAGAATCTAATCTAGGAGCCATCTCCAACCACAAAACTAGTATGACTAGAAAACTTCCCCCAACCCCTCCTAATATTCTTCCATAGCCCCACCCCATACGCTCCAACAGGCTCCCTAGAGCACCAACCTCCCCAAGAACTCCCAAATTTAGCATCCACTACCACTCTCTATCAAGCCTCTCTCTCTCAAGCCCATAACGCCAAAGTCATTTACCTAGGAGGAGCACGATTGAACCTTATCAAGTTTCTAATCCTTAAACCTCCCCCAGAGATCGGCGTACACACCATAGATCATCTCACCAAGTGATATTTGAACTCTTTACCTAGTCCACCCCATAAGAAATCGTGTTGAAGCTTCTCTATACAGTTTGCAACACCTATGGGAATAGAAAAGAGAGACATAAAATACGTAGGTAAATTGGAAAGGGTGCTCTTGATAAGGGTAAGCCTACCACCCTTAGACATATACAACTTTTCCAACTAGCCAGCCGACATTCTATCTTCTCAATAACACCATCCCAAATATGCTTGGTCTTATAAGAAACCCACAACGGAAGACCAAGATATTTCAAAGGCAAAGACGCAACCCCACAACCAAAAATCCCAACCAGCTCAAACACATTAACAACATTTCCAACAAGAACCAAATCTGACCCAATTATATAAACTCAACATTAAAATATTCCTGGGTACAAATAAAATAAAAAAGGAGTCTAGGTTTTCTATAACCCTTGTCCACCATTTTTTACTCTATCTAATCCCTTAATATTACAAAAATTCTTGTTATGTAAAATTGAGAAAATTACAACGACCTTCCTTGAGATTTTGTAAAATTACATTGTATTTCCCTTTTGTTTCGAAGTGGATGTTATTCTTCAATAAATTAGGAAAAATCACACATTTTGCCGCCTTCATACGTTAACTTCAGTTTAGTAGAACAAATGAAATTCACTGATATCAGGAAAAAAAAAAAGGGCCAAAAAAAATTTATAGGCAATCATGCAAAAATTAAAAAAAAAGCGTGAGGCACCCTTAAGTACAAAGGAAGTATACACAAGGAAACCAAAGCAAAAAAAACAAAAACAAAAAAGTATCCAAAAAAGAGGAACACCCAAAAAAAGAGAAGCACCAAGACACCCACAAACAAAACCCTAAACCCGCAAAATAGCCCTGCCTTTACCCCGACAAGAACCATTGCCTATAGCATCAAAGTTAATAGAACATTCCAAATTTTTAAGCTCCCTCCTCCCCTTCAGAGTAGAAGCAGAACCCACAACTTCACAATGTTGTCCCTCTTCAAGGACAGTCAACAAATCCAAAAACCTTCTCTCATCACCCCCAAAAGAGATCCTCAGAGTGGGAACAAGCCCCTTAGCACATAGCACTACCTCGGAGTAGCTGTCATCCCCCACCTCCCCATTCCCAATCCCATCCATATCACCCCCTTCGAAGATTTACCCACCAGACATCGGCAGGGGGCCAACAAAAAACACCTGAGAGTTGAGAAGGATGGAGAAGGAAAATAGAAGACAAACCCGGCAAGAACTGGGAGAACGCCGGCCTAGGCGGGAACAAAGGGAGAGCTTCGACGTCAAACATTGCCGGAACCAAAGGCAGACCATCTGACTCCTCCGCCGAACAAAGCCCAGAAGACCCATAAAAACCAAAACTTGAAGGTGGGGCTCAAGTTGAAAGACAGAGGCAAGACAGGCACATTGATCACCGAAAACCACTCACCCGCAAGAAGCCTAACGTCCCTCTTCGAACCCCTCCTGGCCTTAGGCTTCTGATGATAATACTTCACGGGCTTAGGCAGATTTTGAGAATCTACAGCAAGGGCTGGACGGCTGATGAACTGCTAGGGACAATCTTTGGTAATGACTGAGCCAACATCATCAACACAAGCAATCCCTGACACTAGACCAACCTCCGGCGAAATCTGGGTTGCAAGCTTGACAGTCTTCGACACAACTGAGCAAGCCGGCAAAAACCCATCCTGCCGGGCCTCTTCACCCACATTCGCCAGAAGCAAGGCCACCTCCGACGAAGCTGGCGGGACCAAAACCACCTTCGGTGAGGCGACCCCGATCTTAAGAGACTTGGGCTGGATCTAGGGTTTGCGCTTGGAAGCCCAACGCCACCCACCCTTATGACGCCCAACAAGCTTGAGCTTTTGCGAAAGCCCAAGCCAAAGCCCTTCAAACCTTCTAGAAGATCCCCCAAAGCCCGGTCGATCTCTACCTTTATCCTCATGAGCCGACTTTTCCACACCCCAAGGAGAGAAATCATCATCTCTTTCCCAACGTTTGCATCTCCATCTGAGCATGCATCGTTGCCTCGTGCAGAGGACCGCTGCTGGGCGTTAGCAACTCGATGGTACTTACCCAGCGGATGCTATTGGTTTAAAATTTTGAATAAAATTGCTAAAATGTGTAAATCCTTATTTCTGCCCTTATAAATGCAACAGTTAGTACTTTTCTACTTAGTAGCCATAGTATAATTACCCAACAGCAATTACATAAGGAAGCTTGCTCCCAAGAAAATAATAAAGAACAAATCTAACTTACTTATTCACAAAAATCCATTACTTCTCATTAAATTTTGACTTTTTGGCTATATTCTTTACTTCGTCAAAGTTAAACTAGGATTCCTAAAGCAAGCATTTTGCTTCGTACGATAGCACATCATGCACAAGCATCAATGGTAATAAGATCAAGCTCCAAGATAAGAGATGCAAATGTGGGCGAAAAGAAGTCACAAACATTTTTTAATCCAATCACCAAGTAAAATTATATATCTTCATGCAGAAAAAAGAAGAAAAAAAAAAGATTTTTTCAGTTGATAGAAGCCAAGTGAAGGGCTTGACATGCCAAATGTTACTTCCCATCCAACCGTTTTAACATATTGACACAATTGCCATTTACTCTTTTTTTTTTTTTTTTTTGAGAAGTACACAATTGCACATCAGCAAAGATTCTATTCAAACCATTTTTTTTTTATAAGTAATCGACATATATCATTAATCAACTCATTAACCAGAGGTTAACATATAAGGGTAATTTATGTAATATTTTTGAATTTAATAGAGTTGTAATTTTCCCTATAAACTTAAAAGTAATTTGTTCTGATAATTTTTGGCAGTTTGAATACTATGTATTGTAATGGTATTCTAATACTTATAGTACTCCGGTGCCTCTGGAATAGGTTTGGGTGGAGACGAGTTTGGGGTATATATTCTTTTCAGGTTCAGGACTGGGTAGGCTTCTCCATCCAAACGCTATCAGATTTGTTAAAATTACTCATTTTAGGTTTAGATCTCACAAGCTCAATCAATTGAATCAAGGGTCCAAGAGGAATTATGCCCAGAACACAAACTAATTCTAGTAAGATGCATTCACCACATAAACGTGAAACAAACTAGAAGTGAACTTGTATGGAACTTACGCTGTACTGGCCCACTTCATAGAAAAGATAAGATAGCAGAGAGCCCAGGAAGACACCAAGGTTGCCAGTCCTAGAGGAGTGTCAAGAGTGCCCTGACAGAATATAAAAGCAGAAAATTTAAGGGAAAACAGCAGTTTCAGAACAACAAAAAATGACGAAACATAAGACCAATAACATCAGAACTTTGGCATTTAAAAAGATAAAGGTTTGATCTCAATAAAAAAGGACTAAAAGCATCAATAACAATCCAATCATCAGTGGGCCCAGAATCTAATTCAGTCATGCAAATAAAGTAAATAAAAAAAAAAAAATAGAAGATGATGGCATAATCTCAGTGCTACAAAAAAATGATATTTATTTTTATTAGAATCAGGTAGCAGGCCTTATGTGTTTGTGCGTTCAGAGTGGAAAGGTAGCAGCCATGTTTACGCCTGATGATGCTAAGCAACTTCCCTAGGCAATAAGTCCGTGTCAGATGGCCTCAGGTATAAGTGTTGCTGTAACTAGTATCATTAAGTGTCAAATTCATCTAAGCCCATAAGGAGATACGAACACAACATGGCCTAATTATCAGAAGTATCCAATTGTTCTTCAATACCCTAAGGCAAAATTGAACATGTAACACAGCATGTCTGATACAGAAATTTCATCCATATCGAATAGATATGCATCGTATAAGTACATACATGACAGAATTCACAGTAAACTAGTACAAACTCATTTTCCAAAATGCTTGTTAATTATCTGACCACAGAAACAGTATCTATAGATAGAATGTCATGTCATGCATGTCTGACATTAGTACTTCTCATATTTCGAAGAGTAGATGTAACATAGGGTACAGTTTTTTACAGGAAACAATGCAATGGTATTCACATTCATTGATTAGTCAAGCAAAATAAAGCACATGAAATGTTTCTACGTTCAATTTCAAGTATGTTGCCAACATGAAGATTATAAAGCACCTGTAAAATAAAGGTGGTTCCAATGATGCGCATTGCCCATTTAACAAAATGGGCTATACCAACATCCACACTTCCATCTTTTGAGATTACAAATTTCCTCACAATCCAGTATCCTAAAGCAGCACCAGCAAGGATTAGTCCCACTAGCACAAATACAGAGACCTGCAAGAAGAAAACAAGGAAATGTAAAATCCTTAAGGATGTATTTCTTCAAAGTTGGAAAATCCCTAAAATGGTAACGGAATATTTTTTTGATGATAGTTGTATAACAGGCCATTAAAGAAAAAGAATTACACGTAAAGTAGCTTCTTCCCTTTTATTCAACACAGAAGTAATTAAGGGTGCGTTTGGGTAAGCGATTTCATAGACAATAAGTGCGATTTTAAACCAAATCGTAAAAACTGAATTGTTTGGGAACTGCGATTTTAAAAAATTGCGATTTGAAAACGCAGAAAATCTGCGATTTGAAATCGCAGGTAAGGAGGTGCTTTTTTGAAAACGCAGAATTTTAAAACACTAAACTGCAATTTTAAATGCCAAACTGCAATTTTGCCAAACGCTAAACTGCGTTTTCAAAAATCACGTTTTCAAATCGCACTTTTTAAAATCGCTATTTTTAAAATCGCACTTTTTGAAATCGCAATCCCAAACAGGCCCTAAGAGAAAGGGCTTTATGACAAAATTGTAAAGAACTGGTACAGTTACCTCTCCTAGTGTATTCAATACCATAGTCAAACATAATACTGGCAAGTGCAAATGGAAACGGACACGCAAAGACACAGAGACAGACAGACAAAGATCTATGATCTTGCTGGATCTAATCGGAACTACGATAAATCTAACTTTTTCCTATTGTGCCACATCAATTAGATTCACTTTTGCCAAATAGATCTCTTTCATATCATTATCTATTGGTAAATTTAATTATAGTCCACAAATACGTGAACACCTATCTAGACAAAAGAGGGGCGGGGGGGAAGTTTTTTTTTTTTTTACAAGTAGGGGGAAAAAAAAGATTGAATAAAGAATAACAACATATCAGAGTAAGTAACAATAAATATAACACATCTGTACATTTGCCCGGATTGGCATAGTATTTAATGATCCAACTTCGAATGAGGTGAACGCTAAGGAAAAGAGCTTACTGGATTGTGCATCTCTTCGTCAAGTCCAAAATTGACAAGAATCGAATTTATCAGCATTGAAAAGTAATTTAAAAGGAAAGATCCAGCTCCAATCTGTAAAAGTAAATGTAGTAAGATCAACAGCGGAACATATCAAATGAAACATGGTCAATTACTTTCAGGCAAAGTGAAGTAGACTCACCACTGATCCGTATACAGTAAGATAGAAGACATTTTTCCTACCAGTTGGCAATAACTTCATTCCCTATATCATGATTAAAGAAAATAATTACACAATTGCAAGCTATAAAGCTAACATAGACAAAAATATATGCACACATATATGTATTTATACACACACACACACATCACAGAGTCCAGAAAATTGTTTTTCTTCTTCTTTTTTCTTTCTTTCAACAGATATAGAAAATTGTATTGAGAGAGAAGGAACAGCAGAGACCCTAGTTCATAGGATGTCTTATTTACCAGGAAAGTCGGCTATAGAATTGAATTTTATATTTTAGAGAAGATCACTGCGATTTTTCTTGGAATAAGCAGGTTGAATGCTGCACTAATCGGGCAATAAGATTTAGTGGGGTGCATACAAAACAGAATAACAAGATGCCTAAGCCCAGCCAACAACAGTGGGTCATGGACAATCCATATTTTAACCATACAGCAAACTTGTAAACCTGGCTGACGTCTTTTTTTAGTAAGCACTGGTTTTGTTCATTTGGGATTTTAATTTTGAGTTTCTAACTAGGGGTTCTAACTAGGGGTTTGTAACCATGCCGATGTAAACAGGCCATGAACCTTCAACAAGCTTGAATCATTTTTAATTCTCAACCATACAGCTCCAGTGTGTTTAAGTGATGATACAAGTTCTACTAGATTAGCATCCATGTAAATTGAAAATGCTCCGTGATACTTTTCGTTCTGGTAACAACCTCATATAGGCTCATGCACATTGTAGTCCCTCCATTTACGATATAGATAGCTGAAAATAAGTAATTTTGTATAATATGGCCTATATAACATTTATGGAAATGATAAGGATACAAAATAAGGCAATGGATAGTTCATTGTTAATTATTACCCTCAAGCAAGCTACTTGAAGTACATAAGGAAAATTAGTCACATACTTAAACAAGTTTTTGGACATCTACATAGTCAAACTATAAATAATAATTTTTTTTCCTTATATGGTGATCAAGCATTGAAAATTTGAATTACCCCTTTTGTAGCTCTCTAAATTTCCTTCCTGTCTAAACATACAAAGCTCCACTTTCAGTAACATCATAGTAATTTAAACCACACCATGGTATGCCGTCTGACGCCTTTTAAAACAATAAAAGAAAACAGATCATATACTGACAAGGCATTTTCATTATTCTAGTAAAAAAAGATGTCAAAGTCAATAATTAAATACCTGAAAAAGTAGGATTATAATGACCAGAAAAACCCCAATCGCCATTGAACTGCTATAATAGAAAGGAACCCAACTGCTAACAATTGGAGCCAAAAGTAGTAAAACAAGTCCCAATGCTAGACACACAAGGCGCCATCGCTGGAAATCTGCAAAGGAACCACAAAAATCAAGATGACTATCAAAATAAACATTTTTGAAAGGGATAGGGGATTAGGCTGAAAATGCACAAGGGGCAAGGGGGCAAAGGCAGACCTTCTTCAACAGCTACTGTGACAGAACCAGATACTTCACCAATGAACTTCACATCAATATACCTAACCTCATAAGGTGACATAACCGAGCTCCACAGCCCCTTAAAAGATTTCCACTCGTCATTTTCACACTGACATAAGCCGAGTGAATCATTTCTGCAAGTATTTCAGGAGTTAGACACAACAGTCCAAACCAAAGATTGAATTTAAAGTTTTGCACGTTATGTGTGTGTGTGTGTGTGTGTGAGAGAGAGGGAGAGAGAGACATTTAACTTACCTGTGAAAACACACCTGAATTTTGCTATGTAATCTCTCTGGGATTTCTACAGATGGAGACAAGGTAATCCGAAAAGAACTGGCATAACTCCCAAGTTTCAATCTTGAAAGACCAGAAACTTTAACACGTTCACACAGTAAAGCACCTTTAGAGCCAGGGGAAGATGAGAGGCCAGAAACGGGGGAAGGAGTGACAACTATAGCTGGGCTTTCAAGATCAACACCTGTGATTTTAAAATGGTGAAATTATTTTCAAATACACCAACAAACCCACCAAACGGCAATAGAAATATAAATCAAATTCTTCATAATTCCCTGACACAACATAAAAACAGCATAGGAATCAAGATGCCGTTCCGTAAACAATTCGTGTGTCTCTGTATGTGTACTAAATGTGGTATTTTGTTTTAAGAGCCAGTTACTTCAGGTGAGAATTTTTGTGGGAAAATTTATCATGTCTCTTGAGTAAACATCTGAGAAATATATCTTTTAGACTATCAAACAATTATTTTCCTCGAAAACATCAATTTTAGAAACAAGCATGCCCTAAGACAGGCACTAAGCACTTATTGTATAATCCAATTGCTAGAACTGTGCAACTTCAAACTAAAAGGATCTGTCATAGAGAACCAACAAACCAAACTCACGCACTTTGCAACATGAAGAATACAAGTGGCCACCTAATTCAAAAGCTTTCATTTGTTTCACAATAATTACATCAAATACCCATATCAATATGTACAAAAGCAAAAAATAAATCTAATATTCAAGAAACCCTAAAGCATACGAAGACATAAACCTAACTGGAACAAACCAAACCCTAACGGTCCGTTCGGCGACCAAGAAAACAGAGTACATACCAAAGCGATACGCTTAATACTATGCCAATTCGGGAAGCAACTTTCATTCCTCGGATGGCAAACCATTCAAAAGTCCATCAAACATGATTTTCTCGGCAACCAAACAGGATTTTACCTAACACAGAACTCTGAAGGAAAGCGAGGGGAACAAAAATGGGAAACGCAATACCTTTGAGAGTGGTGGTCTCGTCGCTGGCACGTGAGATCACAAGGCAGAGAAAGAGAGAGATGAGAAGAACCGCAATGGAAGACGAACCCATCGCTGGCTCACACACACACTCGCTCTTCCCTCCCTCTCTCTCTCGCTTTGTGACGATGTCGTTTCTTAAGAACGAAGAGTTACAGGTGTTGTTTCTTAAGAACGAAGAGTGGGGAGAAGAAGCGTCCCGTTGGCCCTGACGCATTTTTACAGGAAATATATACATGCTTTGGGCGGATCCGGATCGGATCCGCGTGGCCCTTACGCATTGTTACAGGAAATATATATTATATACATGTTTTGGGCGGATCGGATCCACGCCATTTGGGAGGGCTCCGACAGGGCCCATTTATCTAAATAGGCCATTAATGATTCTTTGTAATTACGCACGTAATTGTGAAACACTCCACCCAATTTGGTGTATATTTTCATCATGAAATTGGGGTGTTTGCTAAGGATCCGGCCGGCTTCTGTACAGCACAGAAGCTGTAGATCTATTGAATGGTTGAGATGAGTTTTGGTTCCTTTGAACTGCCTAGATTGTTTTAGGTTTCTTTTAACCCAAACGTCAACGTTTTGAAAACTAATAATTGTCTGAACCAAACGTTCGAGAAATTTTTTTTTTTACGCCGTTTAACGCAGTCTTCCTCTTGCTTCTGGTTTAACAAGATAAACCAAGAACTCAACCTCCTTTGTCTTCCATTCCCACCTCTCTCCCCTCTCCACCTCATCTCTAAACCCATCCTCTCATCTCCCTCCTCTGCAGGGAATAAGAACTTAGGATTCGAATATTTCAAATAAAAGGAAAGAATTCAATCCAGAAATGGAGAGAGAGACCGTTGTCCGTTCGGTTCCTTGCTGGGGGGAGAGAGAGAGAGTCATGGCAGGTAGTAGTGAAGTCAATGTCAATGAATCTAAGGTATTTAGCTTCATATCTTGCCCTGTACTTTTTCACGGATTTGTGTTGTTGTTTTCAAAGTTTGGAGCTTATAATGATTGTTTGGTCGATGAGTTTGTTTCATTTTTATAATTTTTTTTTTTCTGGGTTGGGGTTATTTGGCTTTAGGAAGTTGGAGTTTCGGGAATTTGAGTTTCATTTGGGGCTACTGGCTAGGGATTGAATTCTTGTCTTTTATTTGAAGGATTCGAATCATATGNCTGGGGGGAGAGAGAGAGAGTCATGGCAGATAGTACTGAAGTCAATGTCAATGAATCTAAGGTATTTAGCTTCATATCTTGCCCTGTACTTTTTCACGGATTTGTGTTGTTGTTTTCAAAGTTTGGAGCTTATAATGATTGTTTGGTCGATGAGTTTGTTTCATTTTATAATTTTTTTTTTCTGGGTTGGGGTTATTTGGCTTTAGGAAGTTGGAGTTTCGGGAATTTGAGTTTCATTTGGGGCTACTGGCTAGGGATTGAATTCTTGTCTTTTATTTGAAGGATTCGAATCATATGTTCTCATTCTGCAGAAGAGAAAGGAGGGTGGGTTTAGGGATGAGGTGGAGAGAGGAGAGAGGTGGGAATGGGAGACAAAGGAGGTTGGGCTCTTGGTTTATCTT
Source organism: Betula pendula (assembly GCA_900184695.1). Lineage (NCBI taxonomy): Eukaryota > Viridiplantae > Streptophyta > Magnoliopsida > Fagales > Betulaceae > Betula > Betula pendula. The sequence goes on along the minus strand of FXXK01002315.1, from coordinate 42,002 downwards.
GTTAAACCAGAAGCAAGAGGAAGACTGCGTTAAACGGCGTCAACAAAGAAACCCCTCAAACGTTTGGTTCAAACAATTATCAATTTTCAAAACGTTGACGTTTAAACTACAGCACAGAAGACAGAAGTCAAATCTGTTTGCTAAACACTTTTCTCTCTTTTTTGTTTTTCCTAAAATTCAACTTTACTTTTAATATTTCATCAATTAATTTTTAACATTTTTTTTTTACTTTTTATATCATATTACTCACTTTTTATTATATTCAAATAAAAAATTTACTAAAAAACAAAATTTTTTCATTTTTTCATATAAAAAATTCACAATATTCTTTCTACTTTATATCACATCACTCATTTCTTTTTACT
>FXXK01002315.1:0-27929 GCA_900184695.1 Betula pendula | reverse complement strand
CGAGTCCTAAACAAGTCAGGTGAGCAGATCCGGTTGAGCCTTAAACGAGTTAGGCTCGCGAGTCTTTATCAAGTTTTGTCAGGCGAGTTGAATGTGTATCATTTACTAATTGAGCAAGTTTCTACAGTACCAAGCTCGAGCTCGAGTTCGGGTCTAATTTTACCAAGCAAGTATCGAGCGGACTGGTTTATTTACATCCCTTGGCCCTTATACTTTATGTTGTAGAAAAATTTTGAGCAAAAAGTAATATTTTGATTTTATGAAGAATAAGCGTATCTTCCAAAGTTTTTTTTTTTTTTTTTAAAAAAAGAGCATTTTGAGAGGAACATTATTTTTTGTTGCGTTGGAAAATATGTCACATTTTTAATATGTAGCATTTTTCAAATCCGTTCGATCTAAAAAACGATATGAATTCACATAATTTTAAAATTTACAATTTTTTTTTCAAAAAAATTGTACGAGATCCTGATCCCTAAATGAGACACTTGTTCGAACATAGGGTCTCTCATAATTGCAGGGAATTCTGATAGGAGAGTAACGATACATGTCAACTTTCATGTCTACCTTATGTCAACTAAAATTGATATGGCTTTTAAAATTACCATTGGATCAAAAGTCAATAATGATCTATTATAAATTTAATGGTGATTTTTAAAGCCATATCATTTTTGGTTGACACAAAATAGACATGGAGATTGACATATATACTTACTCTTGATAGGATTTAGTGTAGCCTTCAATGGGCTATGACCCATTCATTGTGCCATAGGCAAATTGTGTGTTTTTCTAGAAGAATGGGTAAAAATCGTGTATTTTGGTCTTTCTTTCATTTGGTATAATGAATTAACGTGTTCATTCTTTATTGGAGAGCATAAATGACATAATTTGTATTGTTCTTTATAAAAGTATTCTCTTTTTAAAATGCGAATCTCACCAAAAAAGAAAGAAATGGGTAAATACCTTTTTGCCTCTATGATTTAACGACTTTATTAAAAGCAATTTCAATTTTATTTCATATTACAGGTGGTACCTCAATTTTGACGAAATATGGAGATAATACCGCCGTCTAATTTTTTAACGGACCTCCACGTCACTGCAGCTAAAAAAGTGCCACATGTCTCATATGCCACGTTAGTGGTACATCTCAGCCCAGGGTATGACATGTATCTTACACGTCGGTAACACGTCATCGCCAGATCAGTGTGAAAAAAATTAGGGAAATTCGATTGCTAAAAAACATTAGAGCCCTAGGTTTTAACGGTTCATTCCAAAAATTCCTTCATCCCTCTATTCTCCTTAGAATCTGCTACTGTTTTCCATGTTCTCCCTAGTAGTCATCGATTTAGTCGGATCTGTTCACGTTGGAGGCCATTTGGTATTCATCGGAGCATATTTCGGCAAAGGTCATAGCGTAGCCAAAGCCCATTTTGCAGTGGTCGTGGCGTAGTTGTAGCTCATTCGTCCAACTGTGACTCCTTTCTCGAACTCAAATCAAAGATATATGGTTCATATGGAGCCCATTTGCCCAATATTGAGACATTTTGAAATTTAGTTGGTTGCTTTTACAGATATCAAGTTAGTGTTAGCTTTTATAAAAATGATGTCATATATAGTAGAAAATTAAGAAAGACAATGACTTACATATGTTACTTTCACATTTATATTGTTGGTAGGGGGAAGATTTTGTAGTAGGGCCTCTAACGCACGTGTTATTGCCAGTTGTTAGCCAAAGTATAAAGTGACCAACTTTTGAAATGAAACTTTTTACTTTCTGTTTGGTTGATTGTCCACTTGGTTGATATTGAGTAATTTATTCAACATATTGGCAGTATGTTGGTTGTCTAGATTCATTTATTCAACATTTTGGACTGGTGTTGTATTCTGCCATGCAACTTTTGTTGGTTTAAGGTTCTAGGTTTAAAGTTTGAAAACATGACTTCTTTATAATTAGATTATATACAATACACTGTTATTACTATTGTTACATTCAAAAATTGTATCATTATTATTGTCAACTTTATTCCACATTTTTTAAAAGTATGTTTCCACATTTGGTAGTATGTACCATTACATTCATTGATTTATGAGAATTTTTGCTTATTTAGTGTATGTGTATTAATTGCATGCATGTTCTGTAAGTGAGTCTATATATGCAGTTGTATTAACTATGAGTACTTTCATGTTGTAGAAATGGATGGGCAGTTGTCAATCTCATCATTTACCATTATAGGTCCTTGTTTGGACCCAGATTGAAATATATAGGAGGAGATGTGATGACCATAAAGGGTGTGGATATAGAGCGCTTGTGCTTTTGGGATATTAACAATATATTGGAAGCGTACCTAAAGTACAACTACGACGACATTCCTACTTTGTACTACAAGTATAACAAAGAGAGCAATAAATCTGTACATAGACTTACCAAAGACCAACACATTGTCAATATGATCAAGGAGTTGTCATCTGGTAATCTAGTAGGAGAAAGAAGTTGTACATATTTGTAGACCATATCATAGTTAAACTAGTGCCGCTTGAAGTGGTGCAACCAATGCTGCTTTTTTCCCAGTCTCCTTAAAAAGTTGAGATAAATGATTACAACTCAAGAGTTGCACATACCTAAGGTAGGGTAAAGGATGAAGTGCCCCAACAACAACCTCCATAGAAGCATCACAATGAGTATGGCCTCAGGCCTCGAGTGATAATAGATAATAGGCTTATGCCCAGCAACAGATAAACTAGTATAGGCCGTAAGAGTAGCAAGGTACATTCGAAAGCCAGATGTTGATCTCATTGACCGAACATTCGAAGAATCTCCAACCTAACACCCAAGTATAAGGAGGAGATTGAACTAAGTGACTTTGATTTATCGGAAGGTGAGGAGGAGGAGATTTCTTTACCGAAAAGTGATAAAGGTTTAAGAAATGCTAGGGAGGATACAACCAAATGATTTAAGCCATGGGGTAAAGCAACAACATCTAAGAAAGGGGAGGATGAAATGGAAGATCCAGATGAGGAGTTTGATAGTAATGACGACGGCTTGGTAAGCTTGGACAATGAATTAGATAGTAAAGATGAACCTAAATGTGTTAGGAAGAAGTATGCCAATGGAAGGGAATAAAACATATGAAAGACAAAGTTGAGTTATTAGTGGAGTTGAAGTTTATTGACCCTGTTTAGTTTAAGGATGCACTTAAATTGTATGCGGTACAGAATTTTTTCGACTATATGCATATGAACAAGGAGAAAAAGCGGTTATCCACCCTTTGTAAGATGAAGTGTGGCTAGAGAAGACATGCATCCTGGTCGAATGACAAAAAGCACTTCCAGATCAAGACATTTTTTGAGGTGCATAACTGTGGCAGTCACTACAAGAACAACAGGGCAACAATACATTGGGTTGCACACCGATACTTGAAAATATTTCGAGACCAACAAATTGGAAAGCCAATGCATTGAAGGAGATGATAAGGCGGGATTATAATATATACTTTACTTTGTTAAGTTGCCACTGTGCGAAAAGATTAGCATTGACCATTTTGACTGGGAATGATTCTGAGCAGTATAAACACATAAGGGAGTACTACAGTACAAATTTGAAATGGAATCTTAGTAGTTCAGCTTACATACAACGGGATGGAAGTTTCTTCCAACGGATGTATGTTTCGTTGGCAGGGTATAAGAGGGGTTTTTGGATGGATGTCGGCCCATGATCTGTGTGGATGCTTGTTTTATAAAGGGCCAATTTGGTGAGCAGCCATTGCTCGAGATGCGAACGACGACATTTTTCCGATAGCATATGCGGTATGCGAGATTGAATCTAGAGACACATGGACTTGGTTTTTGAAGTTATTTTTGGAAGATATTGGGTATGAACAGGAGCACATGTGGTCATTCATGTTTGACAGACAAAAGGTAAATGTATTGTTTGAATATGACCCACACTTTTCTGATCATTTATATATTTCAAGATTTTTGTAACATGTCCTCTTTACCATTACAGGGATTGCTTGATGCCATGGAGGATTTGATGCCTGGTTTGGAGCACAGATTTTGCGTCAGACATTTACACACAAACTTTAAGAGTAAGTGATATAAGAGCAAGGCCTTCAAGGATGCTTTGTGGGGGTGTAGCTCGGGCAGCTAATGTATTAAATTTTCAGCATCACATGGCTGTGATCAAAGGCATGGATGAAGAAGCATTCAAGTACATTGACATGGTCGACACAAGGATGTGGTCAAGGCATGCCTTTAGAGAGAGTAGCTGTAGTGACATATTGTTAAATAATACTGCGAAGTGTTTCAATTCTTGAATTTTGGAAACCAGAGAAAAGCCTATTCTGACATGCATAGTGATGATAGGCGGCAAATAATGAATAAGTTCAACCTGAAAAGGGCTGGAGCAGCAACTTCAAGTACTATTAATTGCCCTAGGATTGTGAAAAAAATTGGATAAAAACAAGTCAGAAGCTAGGAACTATATTGCTTATTATAGTAATAACTTGCAATATGAAGTTGATCATAGTTACGACCCAAGGAGGATTGTTGATCTGGGAAAAAGAACATGCACCTGTGGTAGGTGGCAATTAAGTGGTATTTCATCCCCGTATGCATGTTGTGCTATCTAAAGGAATATGGGAATCTCTAAGAATTATCTAGTAGTTGGTACCTCATTGAGATATTAAGGAAGTCATATACCTCAGATATACATCCCATGCCTAGACCTAAAGAGTGGCCGATTGACCGTGATGTGAATCTGATACTGTGACGTTCAAGAAAAATAATTATTTAGAATCATAAAATACCCTTAGAAATATTAAAGAAACTATAATATTCAAAAATAAATAATAAATAATATTATTTCTTTTACCACTCTGAAGTGTGACTTCAAAGTTAGGAACCATTTCTTAAGTATTTTTTACTATAAAATTAACTACTATATATGTAATGTGTGTATGGCACATGACAGAAATTTGGAGTCAATTGGAACATTTTTTAGACTCAAATTTGTTGAAAAGTGTAAATAAACTTTAAACTATAAAATGATGAAAATATGGTCAAACAAATTCCGATTTGATCGATTTAAAAACCAAAATACTCGTCTAGTAGTCCTCTATCTACCCTCCAAATTTCATGATTTTTGAAGTTCGGTAAGAAGATGAAAACTCATCCAAACTGCACTGCAAGGTGGTTGGACCAAAAAAAAAAAAAAACTGCAACAAGGTTATAATACTCATATCACTCTCAGACCCTTAATAGAACTACTAGTTGCATTTGTAATGATGAGGGATCAAAAGATAAGATATGAGAATATTTTGTAATAAATGAGTGATTAATGGCATGTGGATGCAAAGATGTGAGTTTTTTTTTAAAAAATCTAATAGTAAGTCGCTGAAACACCCTAGCCAGTCGATAAAAAAATGAAGGAATGATCTCAACCCTCCAAAGTTTATAAAAAGGGAGAAAAATATCACTTTCACTTCACTCTCAGCTTTTCACTTTCAAAATAAAAGAATTAAAAGTTTTTTTTTTCTTTTCCTCTCACTGCCAGAAGATGGATAAGCTAAGTGAGTTATCTTTCATCCGGTGTTTTTTAGGTAAGTGATTAAAGTTAAAAGTTACATTTTTGCTTTAAATGGGTAGTTTTATATCTAGAGAATATTTTAAACAAAATTTTAAACTCCACTTTCATATATTGTTTATTTAAATTATCAAAATGCCGTTATGATACCAAATTTAATTAGATATTCTATAAATGCGTCGTTACGTTGCCCAAAGTTTTAAAACATTTTTAAGCATTAGTTACACTAATGTTATTATTCTGCCAAAATTTTATAAAGATATAATATGAATTATTCATAATTATGTAGTTATGATGTCTGTGTGTTTTTAAAATATTATATCCCTTATTTATATTGATAGAATTACTATATCAATTTTTATGCAAAAATATTAAGCTTTTAGCATACTAATGCTGTTATAATGCTCATTTTACTTTAATAGTATTTTAGGCATTTAGTATATAAATGTCATAGTAATACCCACACAAAAATATGTGATAATGCTAATACTATTTTTATATACCATAATAAGGCCTAGGTAAAATTAAGAAGCTAAAATAAACTATTTTTGTATATCTCACTGTTTGGTCGTATCACGTGTGAAAGGGTGTACTCTGAAAGTATGATAAACAAGTATGTAGTATGGTGAGTAGATTTTGGCATTTGGAAATTTTTTAAGACATAGGTCTGATGGGTAAGTGATAAAAAAAAAAAAAGACAAAAAGGTGAAGAAGTGAGATAAGGCATTAGGTGTAATAATAATAATAAAAAGGGTTATTATTAATAAATAAAGAGTAATTAGTAAAGGATGTAATATGATTTAATGAAATTCCTAGCTAATGAAAAGATTAAATTAAATTGTAGTGTAAGAAAATTTCCTATATGGTATGACCTATATGCCACATATATATATAGTTTATTATTTTTATTTATAAAGATTACGGTGTACGGTAATTTATTTCATAATATGTTAATTAAGGTTATGGAATCAACTGTAATTGTAAATTGAGTTAATTGCAATTAAATTGATTTTATATCAAATCAATTTATTCCTTAATGGGAGGAATAATTAAAGTCTATAATTAATTAAGGGTCCCTGACCTAGCCTATAAATACATAGCCTGTGTATTCCATCAATATGGCTTAAGGTTGGGAATAGGTCAAAAGATACCTCTATATTATTTTTATTTATTTCATATTGCTAGAGGCTGCTTTTCTACGTTTGGAGATTTTACTTCGCTTGAGCAAACGATGCTGGAGGTAATCCTAAAACCATTTACTTTTTCGCCGCATTTAGCATATAATATTGTAAATATGCTTACATGCAGTGCACGTGCGGCCCACTTTTGTAACACCCGCGTCCCATATTGGGAAGATGAGAAATAGCCACATAGAGTGGGTGATTTATAAAGAGAGTCATGAGTGTTGAGTCCCACATCGTCTAGTTACTAGGTGAAACTGGGCTTTATAAGGTGATTCTAGGGAAACTCCAAAATTGACTAATCTTTTGGGGTGATAGTGCAGATGTGGCTAGCGCTTTCCCTGTGTCGTTACAAATGATATTAGAGCCACCTAGTAACGCTAGGCCATGTGGTACTGGAGCACTGCATGATGTGGCGCCTGACGAGGACATCAGGAGTTTAAGAGGGGGAGTTGTAACGTTCTAGTTTGGGGATTTTACTTCGCTTGAGCAAACGATGCTGGAGGTAATCCTAAAACCATTTACTTTTTCGCTGCGTATTTAGCTTATAATATGTAAATATGCTTACATGCAGTGCACGTGCGGCCCATCTTTTGTAACACCCCGTCCCATATTGGGAAGATGGAAAATAGCCACATAGAGTGGGTGATTTATAAAGAGAGTCATGAGTGTTGAGTCCACATCGTCTAGTTACTAGGTGAAACTGGGCTTTTATAAGTGATTCTAGGGAAACTCCAAAATTGACTAATCTTTTTGGGTGATAGTGCAGATGTGGCTAGCGCTTTTCCTGTGTCGTTACAAATGATATTAGAGCCACCTAGTAACGCTAGGCCATGTGGTACTGGAGCACTGCATGATGTGGCCCTGACGAGGACATCAGGAGTTTAAGAGGGGGAGTTTGTAACACCCCGGTCCCATATTGGGAAGATGAGAAATAACCCACACAGAGTGGGTGATTTATAAAGAGAGTCATGGGTGTTGAGTCCCACATCGCCTAGTTACTAGGTGAAACTGGACTTTATAAGTGATTTTAGGGAACTCCAAAATTGACCAGTCCTTTTGGGTGATAGCGCAGATGTGGCTAGCATTTCCTTGGGTCGTTACATCTTTGGTCATATATATGCCATTCTGAATCAAATACATAGCTTGCCTACAAGTATTGTTGTTGAGCTTTCAGGTATCAATTAACTGATCCATGCCATTACTCTCCAATGACATCTTGGCATAGAAAATTGTACTAGTTATATAGTCTTAATTCATGATTCTATTATTTGATTTTGTTTGGTGTGTAATAGCCATATATTATGGATAACTTGAAGTTGTATTAATGTTATTATTATTATTTATTTATTTTTATGTGATTTAGATTGAATGAGAAGATGACAATAGGACACTACACAAGATGATGGATGCGGATGAAAAAGTTGAAGAACCAAGCAATCATGCAGTTTATGTCCTCAATTCGTCCTCATGACATTCAATTGATTTAATACAATTGTCTTTGAAGTTATTATTGTTGTTCTTTTGTAATAAGTATTAGTGAATGATGTTTTATATTGGTTCTATTTATTAATACTCTTTCAGATCGAACAGTAATGTATGACAAAAGGAATGATTGATTGTATAGAATGATTTCGTCACAATGATATAGATTTCTAGTGAAATCATATTATGTTTCTATATTGTATTGATTTCCATGAAATGGATGTAATACTCTTCGTTATTGATGTTAGTGGAAGCATGTGTAATGGTGTTTGGGTTGCCTTCTAAACTTAATGTGGTCTCTTTTGAAGGTTGCTTTTGCCAATTGAGATGTGTGTGTGTGTTTTTTTGTTTTTGTCTTTTTGCCTTTGTTACTGAATTGGTACATTAATAGTTACCTTAAAGTTAGGATTATGAGTGCATAAGTATGCTCATAGATGCATACATATTCTATGGCTAAGTCACATGGCATACATGCAGCTTAGACTGGTTGAAAAAGCAATACTCATAGCAGTCACATGGCATACAGTCGTGTACTCATTTATATTGCCTACTGCTTTTAAACTGTAATAATTCAAATATAATTGGAAATGGCAGCTTAGCTTTGTATGCTGACCATAGTTTCTACTAATAATCAATGATGTACAATTGAAATGTATCTATTAAGCTAAAAGATTACAACATATAAGTTACAATTTAAAGTATAGTTACAAAAGTTAATTACAAAAAATACAAGCTATATCCTATCCTTTGAATGCTGTGACTTTTGCAACTCATCCCCTTGCTTCCAAGAATTCATAAAGTGGCTCTTACAACTCATTATCCAATTCTATGTAAAAAGCCAATTATAGAAACCACATTAGAAAAAAGTTCCATAACCTAAAAGACTAGAATCAAACAAACTTGATGAAATCAACCAGCACAAGACTAATGCAAATGAAATTCCTTTGACTGTTATAGATAGATAAATAAAAAATCTATAAGCATCAAAAGAAGAATTGCATTGTCCTAAAATACATATATGTTCATATGAGTTAACATTATTGTTTAAAGAACTTTAACAACATATAATAAAGAAATTATCAAATCCAAGACCTTGAATTGAATTTTTCATAACATCAAGCAAAATCAAGCGACAACCACTAGAGGATGATTATAAATCACAAATAAAAAAACAAAAAAAAACCTATTTAAGATGCTCAATACCCACAAAGGAAACAAAAGTTCACATACTTCTGCTCTTATAAAAGAAAACCAAACGATTTAGAAAAGAAAACTTTAACATAACACAATGCCTTTAAAAAGCTGTCATGCACCAAAATCTACAACATAAAGCAAGCAATAACGAAGAACATGTTCAAGATAACAACACATGCAAAGACTTCTAAACAAAAGCGATATAATGTGAAAAAAGAAAGGGTTCACTTATCGCCAAAGTCCACACAGCCAAAATATGATATAAACTTCTAAGCAAACTCTGTTGCTCCAATATGAAAGCCTAGATTTAGGTTGGATATATCTACATTAAATTTTCAATCATCGTCCTCATAAGGTTTACAGGTAATTGCAGGATCAAGGAAATTACACCACAAAACCAGGAACAATAAAAACAACTTTGGCATTTCAATGGGCCAAAAACCTCCACTCAATTTCTTATGCAAATATAAGAAATACACAATACTCTCAAATAACTAATTAACTGAAAAACAAAAATTCACAAATTCAGAAAAGTTAGAAAGAATTATTTTTTCAGCATTCCCATATTTTTAATATTGCTTATATTTTTTCAGTATCCCATATGTTTAATATTTCAGAATGAAAGGATCATCTAAGCTTGAAAGAATCACATAAATCGAAGGTATCGCCATTGGCCCATTGATGCCCGTACAATTGGCAAAGAAGAAGTATGACCCACACAGATGGAAGTTGCCATACCACGACAACTTTTAGAAATTGCTGTGGATCCTACTCCTCCGAACATTGAGCGCGAGGAAATACTTGGTTGTATTTAGCAGAGAAGATGCAGAGATTTAACCCCCTTTCAGATTGTTTTTTTTTTTTTTAAATTTAACTTGGCAGAGATTTAACCCAAACCACCAAAGCAAGAGAAGCGACGCCATATCACCAAAGCAAGAGAGAGATCGAGAAGACTACTTTTCAGAGGTTGAAGACCCAAACCGTCGGCTGTGGAGGAGAGAGAGAGAGGAATTCTGCCTGCGTCAGCAGTGGAGGAGCCCAAACGCCCAAACGCTGGTAGAGGAAGGAGGCATTGCGATACGCCGATGGAGGAGGGTGGCGTTGCACTCCACTTGAGTAGGAGTAGTCAAGTAAAGAGAGAGGGCCGTGCAGAGAGAGAGAGAGGAGGGGGTTTCAAATTTGGGGGAATTTTTCCATTTGGAGCTAGAGCTAGACGAAATGCCGGTGGGAGTATATCGGAGCTGCGAGCCGACGAGTAGATTGAAGCTTAGAGAGAGAGAGGGGAGAAGAAGGTTGAGAGAGAGAGAGAGAGAAAAAGGGGTCTACGAGAGGGACTCGGATCCTCTCAATTTCAAAGGAAATGGAGAGTATCCATTTAGTATTATTTGAGTGGCATAATTATAATTAATTTTTTAATTACAATTATGCCACTCAAATATATATAAATGGATACCTCGATTTCCTTTGAAAACGGAGAAGATCCTTTTTCCTACGAGAGAGAGGGTGTGGTTCAAATTTGGGGAAAATTTTTTCCTCAAATTTGAAGTCGACTGCATTTTTGAAAAAAAAAAAAAAAAAAGAGATTAAAACTTGTCCACGTAAGACTTGTTGGATAGGATCCTTTTTCCTACGAGAGAGAGGGGTGCGTTCAAATTTGGGGGAAAATTTTTTCCCGAAATTTGAAGTCGACTGCGTTTTTGAAAAAAAAAAAGAGATTAAAACTTGTCCACGTAAGACTTGTTGGATAGTGTAGGATAGAAAAATTGGAAGAATAACATTTTTCTAACAAAATTACCTATAAGGACCCCGCCATTTCATCAAGCACGCCTCAAGCAGCTTCGTCTGCATCTGTTACATTAGCCATCATAGCAAAAAAGAAAAAAGGAAAAAGAAAAAAGGAAAAAAACAAAAGGAAACAGATATTTTTTGAAATCCAGCAAATAGATATTGTGCCACATCCAAACGTGCTGTTTGAGTCTCCCTCCCTCTCCCTCTTCTCCACTCTCTTCGCTTCACATTTTCCTTCCGTTCGAATTCACAGAATCTCGTTTCATTTCCCAAATGCAGCACTGAAACAAACGCCTTCTTGAATCACGCTATCGCTATATTCAACGTTTCTTTCTTTTTCGCTCTGGATACACATGGGAACTCTCACGAGCTGCAGTCTTACACCCGTGGATTTCAAGTTCCTTTCAATCCCTCGTTGCGGTACTCCTAGAGAGAGGTTTCGGTTCCCGGAGCTGACCAGTTCAAGGAATTCATGTTTCTTGTGCGGAGAAAGATCGTATAGGTTGAGGAGTAAGGTTTTGTACAGAAATTTTGGCAGGTTTCGGTGTTTTAGTGTTGAAAATGATAGAAATGGCGATGAAGAGAGTGGTACTGACGCTTCGCGAGATTCGAATGCGACGGCAACGACGACGGCAGAGCCCGAAGAAGCGGCAGAGGAGTTCAATTCGGAGAAAACGACGCCTCCTGCTTCTGTTTCTTCGAGGGTATTGTTTTTACGCTTTAATTTCAATTTTGTTTAAACTCGGCCTCTTTTATTTATTTATTAAGTTTTAGCAAGTATTGGGTTAGGATTAATGAAATCAATTTGTTTTATGACATGGTAACCACATGCTCTTACCAGAACATTTAGATTTTCTACATATATAAAATTAAAAACGAAAATGGCTTGTATAGGATTCACTTGGAGTGTCTTTCAAATGTTCAATTTCATTGTTGGTGTCGGTCATTAAAATTGTCAAATTGAAATGCTTTTCTGGAAGTACTTCTTGTAAGGCCTCCAAAGAGTCCATTGGTTTCAATAAAGCCCAGTTTTTTTTTATCTACCAATGTTCCTTGCAAGGTAATTGGCTAGTCATTCATTTGGTGCTAAATCATTTGATGGTAGTGGAAAATAAAGATTAAAAGAGACAAACACTGATCTATGCATTTATGTCTAATACTAATATAAGATGACTTTGCTGATTTCGAGTCTATCAATGTTCCCTTCTTCAGCCGCCAAGTATATCTCCAGTTGGACCATCTTACAACAACTTCCAAATCGACTCTTTTAAACTGATGGAACTCCTTGGACCTGAGAAGGTTGATTCTGCTGATGTAAAGTTGATTAAGGAAAAGCTTTTTGGCTATTCTACCTTCTGGGTTACCAAAGAAGAGCCATTTGGAGACCTTGGGGAGGGCATTCTGTTCCTTGGAAATTTAAGGGGAAAGAGAGAAGAAGTGTTTGCCAAACTTCAGAGTCAGCTGGTCGAGGTCACAGGTCATAAGTACAACCTTTTTATGGTTGAGGAACCCAATTCAGAAGGACCCGACCCACGTGGTGGTCCACGCGTTAGCTTTGGTTTGCTGCGAAAAGAGGTTTCAGAGCCGGGACCAACTACACTTTGGCAGTATGTGATTGCTCTCTTGTTATTCCTTCTAACCATTGGTTCCTCTGTGGAGTTAGGAATTGCATCTCAGGTATATGATTGCAATTACTAGTTTACATAGTAGTGTTCTACTGTAGATGTTAGGACACTCTTTTATCATATGTTTAGGATATCGTAATGGTTCATCAACTATCAATTTGTTTGTCATTTCGGAACATATGTCTTATTAAGCAGCTCAATCGACTTCCACCAGAGGTAGTGAAATATTTCACAGATCCAAATGCTATTGAACCACCAGATATGGAACTGCTATATCCATTTGTGGATTCTGCTTTGCCCCTAGCATATGGTGTCTTGGGAGTTCTATTGTTTCATGTAAGCAAAACTGTCTTGCTGTCTGTCTCTTTCGGTTATATTAATGCATTTCACTGGGAAAAGTTTCTTCTTACCTATTATAACATGTTGCGCTATGTTTATTATGCAGATCTTAATCTACTTGTTGCTTCTATTTTTCATTTTTTTTATTGTAGATTTCTAGGAACTGAAGTGCTTACCATAAACTATCCTATATATATTGCCATTGCCACTTTGTAAGTTACTTTGTTCTGAGTGCAGACTAAGCTCTATTATATTACCTGCTTGTCAGATTTGAAGAAAATCAACCATTTGATCATTTTTGGCCCTTAGATCATGTGTTAAAGGATGGGGTGGGGTGGGTAGGTTTAGGTCTGTAAAGTCGGAACCCATTCCTCCTATTGGAATCATATGATTTCAGATTTCGCTAAACGTATCCTTGTATGTTTTGCTTATATTGTCCTGGAGTATAAAAATTCCAAGGTTCCATGCCAAAACCACATCATTTGCAAACTGCAGAAAAATGGAATTTGGTACCTTATTTTGATATTGTGTCGCTAAAGCTGTCCACGTATGGGTCATGTACATTGTCCTGGAGTATTAAAAGTTCCTAGTCCCATGCCAAAATCACATCATTTGCAAACCGTGGAAAACACCAGGAAATGACATTCGTTAGCTTAATTTGATAATGTGTCTGTGGACACAAGTTATCGTAGAGTTTATGATTTTTTCTTTTTAAAAGTTCACAAAAAATGCTTATACGGTTACATATTTTATTTGGAGAATCTAATTGTCAGAAGTGCCCATGTTGTAAAAGGTGTTAACCATGAGACTAATAAACCCAAATCAGTAGTGCAGATTTTTCACTGTTGAGCCTTGCATCAGATGGTAAGGTGTGGAGTGGGGTTGGGGTAATCTTAGGTTTGAAAAGTGGTACAGACTGCACTGGCCCTGCCGGGGGTTGGTAGAGGGGGCAAATTACCCCTTGGCCTGCCTAAAAAAGCCTTTAACCAGGTGTACGATTAGGCCTTGCCCGCTTTGAAAAAGAAGCACCCCACCCCTTTGTCACCCATGGCTGTGAGAGGAAGAAACTAATTCTCTCTTTTGTCATTCTCTCTGTCCTCTTTTCTCTCAGTTCAAGAAAAGGACCCAGCTTCACTGCTGTACCAAAATCACATTTTTACCTCTAATTTGTGGTATAGATACATCAATCAATGGTCTCTCTCACTTCTATTCGTTCAATTGGTCTGCTAATCTCGATGATGGTTAGCTCCTTGGCTATTTCTTCTGCGGCAGATTTCTACCAAGACTTTGACATTTCTTGGAGAGATGGCTGTGCCAAGATACTAAACAACGACGAGCTTCTTACTCTTTCCCTTGACAAAGCCTCTGGCTCTGGTTTTAACTCAAAGAATGAGTATAAAATGGATCATGCAAATCCTCTCTCTTTCACTCTACTTCTCAATTTTCGCTCTCTAACCAATAACATACTAAAATAAAGATAATTATCAAAGTCATCTCATCCATCAATTCTTGACCCCCTAAAAAGCAACCAAAGCTTACTTGTCTTGCTCTTAATATAAGTGACCTTATTTATCTCTTACTTAACTAGTGACTTTGACACTAAGAAAGGGAAAGTTTTCGGATTGTGTGCTAGCAAGGCCCCAGGTCTCTCTCTTTCTGTTTTTAGGGTGCAACTAACTCAGCTTAATTACCATGGACTTAACTAGTGGAGTGACTTTTGTAGCAAGAATGTCACATAAGTCTTTGTCTTTACTTTCTCTCTGTTAGGACTCCAAATAAAGGGAGATGTTTGGGGTAGCATGCCAATAAGAAAGGCTGGCGTGTAGAAAATGTTTATTTAGCCAAAAAGTGTGTATGAGAAAGGACAAAGTTTGAAAAGGTGGAATCATAATAGTAATTTCACAAAGAAATGGGTGCTTCCATACTCATCAATTGCTAGATCAAAGTACATGATTGGTCACTCCCTCACCGTCCATACTATGCTTTTGTCCTTGCAGCTTGAATTATATTACTACACCAAACATGTCGTTTTTAGAGTAAAAATTGGACTCTGAAGAGAGAGAGAGAGACCGCAAGGCTTATATAAAAAGGTCCAATCATAAAGAAGTTTGAAAGCCTATAAATTTTGTTAGTTATGTATATATATATTAATTTAATTTTTTTCAATTTTATCTTTTAATTTTGCCCCCTATAAACTGGAATCCTGGCTTTGCTACTTTACAAACTTTATTCACCAGTTCAATGTTGAAAGACGCGTTCAAAACCATCTATCTTGAGTTTGACTAATTACTAAAGATATAAAAGTTAAGAAAAAGTTTATATACTCCCCCTCAAACTACTACCCAATTGACAATGTCTTCTCAAATTACAAAAAAATTGTTAATGTCCCCAAGGCCAGCAAAAAGTCAAAAATTACCCTACAAATATTTCAATAAGACAAAAATACTTCTATAAATTCAAAAAAGAAAAAGAAAAAAAAATAATAATTTAAAAAAAAACGAAATTTTAATTTTTAAAATTTGGGCAATTGGGTGGTATTTTTTTTTTTAATTTTTGTATTAAGTTTTATCTAGAATTATTTATTTATTTATTAGGTATTTTCGTCATTGGGGACGATTGATTAAGTTTTTGGTACTTTGGGGGGATATTGTCCTAATTGAAAGTTTGAGGAACACATTGACAATTTGGTAGTAGTTTGAGAGGTGTATGTGGACTTTCTCCTAAAAGTTAAATTTTGCTACCTCTCGCATATGCTAACAAAAACTATAGATTCTGAGTGTGAGAGAATATTAATAATTGTGTTTGTTTTCAGTGATCGAAAATCTCATAATCAACCATGTGTATATTGATTTCTTAATTTTCTTTTCACCTATTTCGTGATTAATTTTCTTACTCAAGTGATACTGATGTTACCAAATTTGATCAAATGTTCTTTTATTTGTCTTCAATTGTTATCTTTTGTTTATTTCCACATGAGAAAATTGTTTACATGCAGGAAGTTGGGCACTTTCTGGCTGCTTTCCCAAAGAAAGTAAGGCTAAGCATTCCTTACTTCATTCCCAACATTACCCTTGGCAGCTTTGGTGCAATTACTCAGGTGAGTATAATTAATTATTTCTGTATGTCAGTTCCAGGCCAAAAGACATTAAAGGCATGTTTGGCAAGGGAGAGGACTCTCCTGTAGCTAGATTTAAATTTTCCAAAAAAAAAATATTCCCACTTTTTATATCACATCAACTACTTTTTAACAACTTTTTTTACTTTTTATATCACATCAAATATTTTTTTATTACCATTCAAATAAAATATTCACTAAAAAACAAAAATTTTTACGTTGCCATACAAAAAATTTACAACATTCTTTCTATTTTATATCACATTAAAAGTCAACAATCTCCTAACCTCCAATCCTCTCATTTGCCAAACACCCCCTAAGTGGCAGAAACTTATTTTTTTGGGGTTTAAAAACAATATATGAGCACGGTTTTCATCCTACTTTTTATTTTATTCTCTTGGTGAGAATGTTGCAATATATTTTATATGATTGAGCGTGATACACAAATGAAATGCAAGCCAGTTCTTGTTCTCCTTTTCTTCAGATACTTGAGTAATGCCAGCCTCTTACTCGTTTGGAGCCTCTCGTGTGTACTTAGGGGCGCCTTACGCTTTTTAATAAATTGTTACGTATAAAAAAAAAAAAGTTGCTGGGAATTTTACAGCTATTCAACTGGTCAATACCAATTTCCCATAATCTACGTAGATAATCCTGCATTGAAAGGTTATTTAACATGGTCAAAGACCAATTCCCATATTTCCATGAACACATCCAGCAGTAAATGGTTATTTGACATCGTCAAGACCAATACTTTAGAGAGTATTTCTGTCATCTTACATGTTCATCTGTTCTTAGTTTTCAAGTTAAATGTTCTCTTCCATAACAGTGAATAGGGTATTATTGTAAGATAGAGAAGATCTTAAATTGATGGAAGAGGAAATCTAGTATTTAGGCATTTAGACCTACAAATCTCTCTTTGGCTAATACTAACTGCTCTTGGCTTTTTAACTTGGAGTTGGAGTTATCCAACTTCCTCATCCCTCTAAAACAGTGACCCCATAAAACTGTTATTGCAATAGGGTGCTTCAATTTTAATCCAATTTTAACCTCTTTTGTCGATAGTTATTGTGTGCCCTAACCTCTTCACTTTCTCTGTTGTCAACTCAAGCTATGATTTCTGGGAAAGAATTAGTATAAAAAATAGTCAAGAATACTGGAATTAATTCTTCGTAAAAATAAACATGAGGGATCTTCCAGAATTATCTAAATCTCTGGCCTAATATCATCAGCAAAAAAGAAATGGACAGTGTATAATGGTCTCATAGTATAAAACCTCAGGTGCTAATGGATTGGTGATCGCACCAAAAATTGAAATTCCTTTTGAATTTCCTCGATCAAATGATAACCACAGCATTGTTGTCATATGGAATTATCATACTGTGTTTGTTGTATCTATGTATAACTGACTGCACATATTCTTTTTAAAAGAAAAAAAAAAACTGCACATATTGCATTTTATACTGTAAATTTGTTGCATACTCAGTATCAGTCCCTCTTTCTAGTTAGCTATTATACACACATAAATTTCCTTTATATTCTGTGAAAATTTTCTTATTTTACTTCTTTCACTTTAAGACATGTTTATGCTGTCTTAACTAGGCGGGATTATTCTGAGATTTGATGGTCATATGAAAGTAAAGTAAACACGCATAACTGCACACATCATATGTACTCAACATAAACCAAGAACCAATCATCTCAGCATTAGTTTTGCATTTGAAGTGAAATAATGAACTGGTCTAAATTCATTTCTACATGTGATTAATTAGGTCGTCATTTCCAATGTTGAGCTTCAGTTTTAATTCACGCATGCTTGTTGGCAACCCTGGTTTCATGTAAACACAGTGATTAATTAGGTTGTCATTTCCAATGTGATATGCTTACATGCTTATAGCTTTGTTTCTTGAACAGAGAGTATACTCTGTTGGCTAGTGTATTCCTTATTAGAACAACATCAATGTTTCAGATGCTTACATTATGAGCTTCTTAACTATTGATAAAGACAGATGATAGTTCAGGAATAACATGGATTGGCCAGTCTTTATGGTGTATAGTCTTTATATCGGCGAATAATGATTTGATGTTTCTGCATTTCAACCCGGTCTACAGCTAGATATACTAGATGTGGCTTTGCGATACTGGAAAGGCTTTTTTATTTTTTTTGCCTTTTAATTGGTCTCCGGTTCTCTTGCTCAAAGTTTTTTTTTTGTTAAAAAAATTGCATTCTGCTTTCATGGACCAGGGATTTTGGATTTTTATTGTTTTTGGATCTTTTACTTATTTATATATTACGTTGCCTATACCAACCTCCCCCTTCCGCACATGCCTAAAAAAAAAAAGTATGGGGTGGTAGGTTAGGTCACAGTTTCAAATACCGCCAGGTGCTTGAGTTAATTGCCACTCTAAAAAAAAAAACTGAAAAAAGAGATATTTATACTAATAATGCTAGTGAGTTATATTCATTGATATATAATGGCTGGAACTTTCTGCAAATACAGTCTATATAGTATATCTATGTGGATATTTTCTGCTTATCAACTATTNCTTTCATGGACCATGGATTTTGGATTTTTATTGTTTTTGGATCTTTTACTTATTTATATATTATGTTGCCTATACCAACCTCCCCCTTCCCCACATGCCCAAAAAACAAAGTATGGGGTGGTAGGTTAGGTCACAGTTTCAAATACCGCCGGGTGCTTGAGTTAATTGCCACTCTAAAAAAAAAATAGAAAAAGAGATATTTATACTAATAATGCTAGTGAGTTATATTCATTGATATATAATGGCTGGAACTTTCTGCAAATACAGTCTATATAGTATATCTACGTGGATATTTTCTGCTTATCAACTATTAATTTGTGCAGTTCAAATCTATTCTTCCTGATCGGAGTACCCAAGTTGACATATCGATTGCTGGTCCATTTGCTGGTGCTGCACTATCTTTTTCAATGTTTGCTGTTGGGCTATTGCTCTCATCAAATCAAGATGCTGCGGGAGATTTGGTGCAGGTTCCAAGCACGTTGTTTCAAGGTTCTTTGCTTCTTGGACTCATCAGTAGAGCTACTCTTGGTTATGCGTATGTCCCTCGCCCCATGGCTCTATTGAACTGAAAACATTGTTTGATATGCAAAATAAGAAGACATTCATAGATTCAGTGCCTGTGATGCCCCTTTGGACTAATCTAATAAATGCGCAATAAGGGTCTGTTGAAGCCTTACTGACGCAGTAATATGATCATTAAATTTTACTTGTATCTCAACTTTGTTATGAAACTTTTTGGTATACATGTCCATGTGCAGAGCAATGCATGCTGCAACAGTTTCAATTCATCCTCTCGCGATTGCAGGATGGTAATGTACCATTCTGGGACTATCTTACTCTCTTTATCATAATGTGTAATATGCTTACCATACAAGTAACTTTTTTCAGGTGTGGCTTAACAACATCAGCTTTTAATATGCTTCCAGTGGGGTGCCTTGACGGTGGAAGAGCTGTGCAGGTAATCTCGCACTTACTTTCTTCTGATTTTGTTGGAAAATCTACATATAAGGTTGGTTATCTATTTAAGGGGCACTATAAATCTTGCACACTTGCGATCATGCTAGCAAATTTGTGCAGTGATGATTGGTTGAATTTTCCTGTGTATTGTGATGTGTCCTCATCATAATAAATTAATAATAATAATAATTATTATTATTATTTCAACATAGGTGCTACAAGATATGGGTTTCATCCATCCGTTGTATATATTGGCAGAGAGCCACAAATGTATCATGGGGAACTTTTGCTTTAGGATATGAGAAATTTAAAAGATATTTGCTATATTTGCTAATGAAAATCCATGTGTATGCTTAAGGATTTGTATTCTTGAAAACTACCTTTTATTGAGGCATTCTAGATTTATCTGATTGAATAGATGTGTTAATTTGATCTAGTTCTTTGAAAAGTTTTCGTAGTGAAAGCGGTAAAAGTGATTGAAAAGCTGTGTTTTCAACTTACAAATCAACACACACATTGATAAAGAAAACTGAATTGTTATTGAACTCAAAAAATGCATTCTACATACAATCATGATCCTCTTATAACAATCCTATGAGTTTAGAAAGATAAGAAACTAATTTTAGCACTAACCTAAAATGGACCAAATCGCGTAAAGATGGAAACTCATGGAAATTAAAGAAAGTCTAAATGTCAAAAAGTGAAACAAATCAAGAAAAGAACTCAAAATGGATGGAATTGATTCGTTGCCAAAATTAGAAGATCACTTAAATTATTCTGCATATGGATCCACTCGAGTGGACTTCTAGCAGAGCATTCTGTCAGGACATGGCTTAAGCAGACTTCTTGTCAAGCATTTTGCCTTGACTTCGCTCGAGCCGACTTCTAGCGGAGTTCAAGCCAACTTCTAACAGTCTTCTAGCAGAGTGTCCTGCATCCCTTTTTGTCCTACTTTAGTCTCTTCCACTTCAAAAAAACTCGTCCTCAAGTTATAATTTGGATACGGTGGCTTATCTGGGGGATGTGCTTGAGAAAATCAGCAACGTTGATCTTCATTATTAGAAACGGTCCACACTTGCTAATCTTCAATTTGTTGTTGTCTCCAGTTGGGAATTGAGGTTTTCATAAGTGTACTATTACCACATCGCCTTCCTAAATGATTTTAGCCTTGCGGTGCTTGTACTTTGATCTCGCCTGCATATTTCAGCGCTTCTTCTTAGGCCTCCTCATCCTCTTCTTCTTCCTCTTAGCTGTCGTGGTGGCAAAGTAAGAGAGAAGTCCTAGCCTCCTTTGAGCCGCTGGTAAACTTTGTACAGCCGAGGGGAACGAAGGTAGTGTGTTGTCTTCCTGCTTCGGTGCGAGTTGCTGCACAAAACAAATAACATGCTTCCCTTCTTTAAATTCAGTGAACTCACCTCCAGCATAGTCTCCTTGGTCTTCATTATTAATTCCGTTGTCTTCCCCACAAGGATTTGCATCCTCTTTTGTCGCAAATACTATGTCGGCATTGCGTTGCGTCTTATCTTCTTTGTCATCTTTTGCAACTTCTCCACCGCCACAATCTCCTTGGATGTTTTCTTCGACTCCACCTCTTTCTTCAAGAGAATCCTCATCCCTTTTTGCCGTATTTGGTGTTGGTTGTGCGTAAGAGGTGTTGTTGTCGGACCCCTTGTTTTGAGGTGGGGCAATTGGTGGATGGGTTGGGATGCTTATGTTGTTGTCTCCTTAGAGTTTGGTTGAAAGGTTGCACTTGTTGTTGAGTTGGTGGTGGATGGGTTTCAACCGCTTTCGTCATTTTTGAAGGTTCGTTATTGCGAAGATTGTCGTTCCAGCAGCATCTCAACCTTCAGCTAATTTGACTGCTTCTCATACCATCCAAACGGGGTGAGGGGTTACCTGATATTTTATATCGGCCCATAGTCCTCCAACGTAATGCACCTCACGTTGCCTTTCCGTTTTCAATAGGTTGTTACGGGAGTTTAACATGTAAAACTCATTCGTATAGTCATTGATTGATTGGATTCCTTGTTGGCAATTTTGGTAAAACTCCTCCATATATTGTGGTATAGGACCACAACCAATGACTAGTCGATCACAAGCCCCATCTTTGGCACGATTCCAGTTGGATTGTGATTCCCGTTGCCACCTATCTCAAACCCAGTGGTGGTTTGCTGTACCTCCTGCAATATGCATTCGGTATTGTCAAACCATTGTGCATGAGTGGCGACTGTTGCTCGAAGGGTCTACTCTCCACCACGCTCTTCATCGTCAGGGTAGTTGCTTGTGTTTCCTTCATTCGCCATCAGGCCAGGATTGTGATTCCTGTTGCCGCCTATCTCAAACCCAGCGGTGGTTTGCTATACCTCCTGCAATATGCATTCGGTACCGTCAAACCATTGTGCATGAGTGGTGACTGTTGCCCGAAGGGTCTGCACTCAACCACGCTCTTCATCGTCAAGGTGGTTGCTTGTGTTTCCTTCATTCGCCATCAGACCAGCTAGTCAAGGCTCTAATACCAATTGACGTAGCGAAAAAGATAAATGTGATTAAAAAGCTGGGTTTTCAAGTCACAAATCAACATACATTGATAATGAAAACTGAATTGTTATTGAACTTAAAAATTGCAGTCTCCATACAATCATGATGCTCTTAGAATTGTTATTGAACTCAAAAATTGCAGTCTCTATACAATCATGATGCTCTTATAACAATCCTACGAGGTTAGAAAGGTAAAAAAGTATTTTCAGCACTAAACTAAAATGGATCAAATTGCGTAAAGATGGAAACTCATGGGAATTAAGGAAGGTCTAAATGTCAAAAAGTGAACCAAATCAAGAAAGAACTCAAAAAGGGATGGAATTGATTCGTTGCCAAAATTATAAGATCGCTTCAATTATTCTGCATTAGATAGATTAGCTCAAGTGGATTTCTAGCGGAGCATTATGTCTGGACTTGGCTCGAGCGGACTTCTATCGAAGCATTCTGTCTTGACTTGGCTCAAGCCAACTTCTAGTGGACTTCTAGTTGAGTTCGAGCTAACTTCTAGCAAACTTCTAGCGGAATTCCCTAAACAAACATATAGGGTGTTTCTCAATTGATGTGATGGAAAATGAAGGGATGCTTTGTTTGTGGTTAGCATATGCAAGTGCTCCCTTTGTAGCAATGCTCTAGTCCTCATCTGCCCCCCTCCCCTAATTAACTTTAAGCTTAAGTTTTTCTGTAGAGATAGTGATGCAACAAGAAGAGCTTAGATCAAATCTAGTAGAAAAACGAACTTTCTTTCTTACTGATAAATACAGGGGCGAAAAGGAAAAACTCCAGAAATAATAAATAGATTATCACAAAAGAAAGAGCAAGATTGAAGTTCGAACTTTAAAAGGTAAATTTTTTGGCTTAAGAGACCCAAGAAATTTTTAGATCTAAATTTTCATATATTGGATAAGAAGGCCAGATACAAACTAAAAAAGGGCTGATTGTAGTAGCCCTCATAAACCCTTGTTCTTAGCTATCTAGACTCATTAAAAGTCACATACTAACACATGACCTTTTAAAAGACATAACAATAACAAAAAGAAATACTAAGACGAAAAGTGATGCAAAATTACATGTCTGCTTGGGACGTGAGAAAGTCAAAATAAAATAGGCATGGGTGTTTATTCGAACAGGCTGGATGCTTTGGTCGATTTTAGTTGAAAGATTGGTTGATCAGGGTAGTAATAGAATGTGTTAGTCGAAGTAGCGGTCGAAGATCGGTCGATTAGGGAAGTGACAGAATGGGTTGGTCAAAGCTGCGATTGATGGTCAATCCAAGGCGTATCTTGTTCAGACAAGCAGGGATCCCTTTCAAATAGTGGTCTAGCAATATGGCAATTAGGGCTTTTTTTTTATAAGTAATTGAAATATTATTGAAAAGCGAAAGGCGCAACCCAAGTACATATGAAGTATATAAGAAAAACACCTAAGTAGAAAAAGAAAAGAGAATAAAGAAATCATTAAAGCTAAACACAAAAGGAGCTAGAAATGCTGTTGTCCAAGTATAGAGAGTATTAAAAAAAACAAAAAATGCATAAGTTCTGCAAACGTCCTCACGCGGTCCTCGAAACATCTATCATTGTGTTTCCTTCAAAGACACCACAGAAGATAAGAAGGCACCATCTTCCACCCAAGAGGATTTTGAGAGCTACCACCTATCCATCAATAAGCGTACAAATCAACTACTTTTCTAGGCATAACCCAAGAGAGCCCAAAACGATTGAAAATCATGCTCTATAATACACAAGCTACCTCACAATAGATAAGAAGATGGTCCATGGACTCTCCATCCCTCTTGCATCTACAATACCAATCAACTACAATGATATGCCTCTTCTTAAGGTTGTCTATGGTAAGTCATTTGGCCTTGGTGCCTCATGTAGCATCAGATTTAAGGTTCGACCCTCCTTGAGTGCAAACAATTTCTTAGGAATACGCCTGCGGGCAAAAACCTGAGCTTTTACCCGACTCGTGGACGGACACTTTGCACGGTGTCCCAGGAATCTAGTTGGAGCAAAGCTCCGGATACCCCAATTATTAAAAAAAAAAAAACTTTCCTAGGGCTTCCTGAGCAAGCAAAAAAAGTCGCTCTCAATGGAACTTTGATCTGCCAATGCTCTTCAAGAAAAAGGACATACCATACAATCAAACAAGGACCTAATGAACGGAGCTAACAACAAACAACCCTTTTTGAGAGGGGGATCAACCAAAAGCTTATCCACACCTTCCCGGAGTCTTGCTCTAACCGGGTCCAACAATTTTGATGAAGGCTCATTTGTTTTCTTTTGAAAAATGAGCATTTTAATATTTCTTCTTGTGATAGTAAAAGAATAAATTAATCTTGGATTACTTTTTGAAAAAATAGAAATGGATTTATTTGGAATAATAAGAATATTGCAATTAGGATACTAATGAAGAAAGAACTGCAATAAGTACAAAAAGGAGGCATCTTTCCCCCGTAGCCAAGGGACCATGGTGGTCCTATCTATTTTTTGCCATTGAGAGATACTAGCAGCCAAAGATGAGCACCATGGCCTCTTTCCTTTGGAAATCTCTATAGCCACCCCTCATTAAGAAGGGCTGACTTGGTTTGAGTCCACCTCCGTTAAGGTGATTGTAAAAACCCAAATCATAAAAATATTTCATTTTTTATCCTACTTGGAAGATTCATTGAGCGTATCTTTGATTCTAAAAGTTAAAATTAGAAATACAAAGGTTGAATTTAGCCAATATTTGGTAGATGAATCATAGTGTGTTGCCTATTTAATATTGTTTATGTTGCAATTGACGAAGATTTCTCAACTTTAATTTGGTTATAGCACTAAGGGTTTCTAAGGCTCATAGCTATGTCTTGAATTTTTCAAGACAACGGAAGAAGTTCTAAGTCTTATTTGTATGCTGTAAGGAATAAGTTAATTCCCTGAAGACAAAGTGGTCCAACATATGGTGGTTGATCCTCCGTTTGATGAATGGCTTCCTTCATTATAAACTCGAGAGTGCAGTTTCTTAAGGAAGGATGATGGAACAGACGTATGAAGAAATCATGAGTCATGTGTTTCTTGGGATATGAGGAAAAGTCAAAATTAATTGGTGCGGTGATTCATTCAAATGGGGGATGGCTTAGTCAATTCTGGGCCAAAGATTGGTCAACCCAGGGAGTGGAATGGGTTAGTCGAATATCGGTCGATTTGGGGGAAGTGCCAGCAATGGGTTGGTCAAAAGTTGCGATTGATGTTCGCTCGTCCAAGGTGTATCTCGTTCGAACAGCAAATTTCCATTCTGTGCGGGTAGTCTGGCGTTAGGGTTATTTTCATTTGTATGTTTGTTTTGTTTAAGGGATATTTTTGTTTTAATCGTTTCTAGCTAGGGTACCGTGTTGTAGCCTATTTAAGGCAATTTGTGGTTTTCTTTCAAAAAGTCCTGGTGTTGTCATTTGATTAAAATTGAATAGGGAATTCCTAGAGAGCTTTTTTCATACTCCAACATTGTGTCCTTCTTTAATCAAAGATAAAAGCTTGTCCAATCTCTTCAGGGTAGATTTTTTTTTTAAAAAATTTTTTTTTTAATTTTTATACTTTCTGGTTTCCTCTCCCTCTTGAGAGGTGTGTGTTGTGGTCGCGGTGTGCTTAGTGCGTGTTGGTCCATGTGCTTGAGAAGCACTTGGCTTTTTTTGAAGATGTTGTGTAATAGTCTGTATTCTAGTTTTTTCAAACTTCAATTCTTTGTAATTTCCCAACCATCAATTTGACCTCCTGACCGAATCCTGCCTCAATTTATTCATAAGTATTGCGTTCTGTGGTGTTCCTTGAGTCTTTGAACTGATTCTTTTCAACTTATCTGAATCCTGGATTATGTATTCACAAAATGATAATTTTGATTATATTCTTACAGGTGCTTTTGGAAAAAATGCGGGCTAATTGGTATGGTCTGGACAACTTACACATTGCTTGATTGGGTATGTTGTTAGGAAAGCTCATCTTTGCTGAGTCATTTTTATTATCATGATAACCAATGCAAAGCTATCCCCAATTTATTTTTTGATCACCATGTTGATTATATATACATACCCATGAAGAATGACAAATTAGTCAGTTACTAAATACTGGTTTCTGTTTTTTGTATTGTCTCAAACTCTAACATATTTGGGTTGACCCCCCAAAAGGTATGCTCAATTGTTGGAGACCTACGCATTCATGAAGGCGGAGGTCACTAGTTAAAATTTCCTCCTTCCTCTTTTTATTAAAACCGGGTCAAAAAATTACTTATCAAAAAGAAAAGAATTCAACAGACTGGCCATCATTGATACTCCCTTTCTTTGAAATATATATTATTTTCATATTGACATCTTATGTTTTTTCATATTCAGCTTGGTGGACCTTTGTCACTTCCATGGGACTATATGTGCTAATATGTCAGTATATAAATAACGAGGATAATATAGAAAAAGTGAAGATGTGAATTTTCATGTTTTTACAAGTTCTAAATCCCTTTTCCCCCTGGTAATCAATTGTTGATTATATATTCAGAGAAACTCAGAAAAGCCTTGCTTAAATGACGTGACAGAAGTTGGAACATGGATGGAAGCATTTGTTGTGGCGTCTATTTTTTCTGCCGTAGTGTGTTGACAACTTCTTCCCCGTATGGGATGAGCTTGCAGAGGAAGATAAGGTATAGGCTTGTGACTACGATTTTGAGTGTAGATACACTAGAGCAAACGCTAATTTTTGCATTAAAAAACCTAATTGATACCGAAGTTGTAGACCTGTGGTGAGTCATGTGCAAGATGCATACAACTTTGTAATTATTCTTTTTCTTTTTTCAATTGATCTTTTTGTTAAATCTGAGATTTATTCTTTCCTTGATACCCAGAGATTTTTTTTTTTGATAAATAAGAATTGTATAAAAAGTGTAAGGCACCCCTTAAGTCACATAGACAGTATATACAAAACTTCAAATTTCAGGAAATTCAAGCCCTTAAACCCAAAACCTGAACAAACCCTCAAAGACCCAAATCTACAACCAACATGCAAAGCCCAAAACCCTCGCCTAGTTGAAATACCCTTAGGACTGTTTGGTACGTGGAATTGCTATTTCTTGGAATAGCCCTTTATTAAGAATGAAAGAAGTGGAATTGATTAGCCTTTGTAATAGCATTCCTTAATGACTATGAGGAAATGTATTATTCATTCAATTGAAAATAGTTATTTTTTTTTTTTTATTGAAGGAATGAAGCATTCCCATCATATTTATCGGGATGGCTATCAAATCTAATCCATGCTATTTCTTTCATTCTTAATAAATTTATTCCAAGGAAATAACCATTCCGCTTATGCAAACATAACCTTGTGTTGTAGTTGATGGAGCATTCTAATTTAGAAACTCTCTTCTACCATTTACCTATGGGGGGTAGATCTCTTAGGAGACATCCTAATCCCTCCCGGCTAATCCACCCTTAGCAAGCCTGTTTACCACACCCAAGAAACATTGGTCTCCTCTTCACAATCCACCAACTTCTGAAGAAGGATTGAATCAAAGTCTGTCACCAAACACAAGAAGAGACAGCGAGGCATTGAACGACAACATTGGCCTCG
>FXXK01002314.1:22822-35056 GCA_900184695.1 Betula pendula | reverse complement strand
GCATAAGGCTATCAATTAATAAATTTTAAGAAAAATTTATTCCATTAAAAATATTTAAGGTCATAATTATAGTCAATTTTTTCTAATTAAAGCCCCAATTAATAACTATTTATAAATATTTATTCCATAAAAAATATGTATGGTCCTAATTATAATCAATATTCTCTAATTAAGTGCCCAAATTATTGTAAATAAGTAATTAAGAAATGCCTTAATGTCATTGGATTCTTTTAAAAACTTAAATCTTCAACATTCAATTCTTGAAACAAGTCATAAAAAAATTGATAGCATTAAATAAGGGAATAAAATATTCTAGTTCTTCCTATTTGACTAAAAAATGATCGATCTAGCCATGAGTAGGTTGAAGAGAGCTCTAACAGGCCTTGGAGGACCGAACCCACGTATATATTAATATTAAAGTCATTCTCAAATAAAACTCATTCTCACGCTAAACATTACGGGATAGAAATTTTTTTGGCCTTGTGATGAGCAATTGAAATTTCTATTGTAATTTACAAAAGACAGCTAATTAATCAATAATAAATTATAATCCAAAGTTCAAATCGTCATTGCAAAATATGAGTTTTTTTTTCCTCTCTCTCTAACATTGAGTTGCTTCTGTCTATACGCAACATTAAAAAATATAGAATTTATGATTGAAGTCTAACGTTCAAAATAAAATGAAAAAAAAAATTAAATGTTAAGAAGATTGAAAGTTTCCAAATATTTTATTTAATTCCAACCTCTCTTTATAAATTTCCATTTTTTCTTACTATTTTTCTATTCAAGTCTTATTCAAATTTGAATTCTTCTCTTAATCTCTGATTTCATTATTTTCCAACTCTTTTATATCATTCCATATCTGATCAATAATAAAAAAATGTCAGTTACCAAAAATTCAATCAATAACTTGTATTAAGTGTTTTTCATTTGATTTTAAGAAATATTTTTACACTAATTTGTTATTTCTTGTGCAGGTTATAAAAAGTGTTAATAATCATTAAATAGATTAATCATATTATCAATTGAAAAATGAATGTCAGAAAAACTTGAATATAAAAATTTTAATAAGTAATTTTGCATTTAAAAAGCGAGAATAATGATTTTAATAAAAATATATATTAATAATATTATTTAATTAATATTTAAATTTGTTTTTTTTAAAAAAACCTCACTTAACTTTTGGCTCTGGCCTTAGTCCCAAAATATATTGAGCCAGCCCATATATATAAAAGTAAAATTTAGAAAAAAGAGCAGGGCAACCGAAGGTTTTATGAACAAATTGAATGGGTACAACTTAGAGGGTTATTTAGGTTATAGTTTGCCGTCATATGCTCTGAGCAGACTCAACAGGACCAGGTTGAACTTTGCTCTCCTCAAGCCAACCCCTCTAAGAGTATCAGGTACGAATCTCACATTTTTTTTTTTTTAAAATATATATATACGAATACGAATATCAACTCTTCGTATTCGTATATTTGTGACTTGTTGGAAATTCTGTAAGTAGTGCGATTATCGAGCGGGAAATTAAGGATCTGTAAGGCCTGTCTGCTTTATTCGAAAGAAGAATAAATAATGGCACGGAGTTTGGACTAAAGTCATTTATGTAGGATGGGCAATTGGCTAGGCATGCTTCTGTACAAACACTTTTTGTTAGTCCCTAGCCTTTAGCATAATTTTGTCTTTATGCTTTCATGTGTTATAAGAGCAACATTCATGATATTCTGTTTAGCATTAATTTTTATGGGTTCACGGTTATCACTGTTATTCACATAGTACTTGTTATGTATGTTTTGGTTAAATCGATAACACCATGGAAATTTTATATTTTCATTTTTGGGCTGTTCTTATGCAGAAACCCATTCGGTTTTGAATTAAAAAAAAAAAAAGACTTGGTCATTGAAGCCCACTAATTACCTTTAAATCATCAACCCATGCTTCCTTTTATATTTAGTGTTAAAGTTTTATTCCTCTTGTGATTTATATTGTTCAGTATCTATTAATTTATTTATTTTTCTATAAACTTAGGAATATTCTTTTTTTATTCATATTGTCTAGTATAAATTATTGCCGGATGCCTAGACCTAAGAATAATTAGCTGAGCCACATATATATGTTGGTGCATGTTTACAGTACCATTCAAAAAATACGTCTAGAAAAGTTCTTGCTAAGAAAAGTCATAGGATTTAAAAAGTGTTCGATGTGACCTCCCTCACTTTCTAGGGAACTTACCTGGTTTTACTTTGGAAAAAACTGTTTAAGCCACTTCCATATTGGTTTGTTAGTTTTGTTTTGTTTTGTTTTGTTTTGTTTTTTTTTTTTTAATGTCGTGATTATCACAATAATTTTGGGAGAGCCAGAGTATCCTGATTTTATAATAATAATTGTATCAAAATTATACAGATGAACTTCATAAAGAAAATTAACATCCATGTTATAATTAATTCATAAATTTAATTACTTATCCCGATATGGTGGTTTTTACTTTTTATGACTTAATTAGAATAAGATAGTAAATTTAGCATTAAAAATAAAGTTTCTTTTAGGCCTACATGTATGAAAAATTTTAATTATTAATACTTAAATTTATTAGTCTTCTTAATAAAGAGTAAATTTCCTGCGTGATATAACATTTGTCCACAGGTAGGTTGAAATATACTATTAAATTAGCATTAGTTAATTTAAATATAGCTACTTCATAGCAATTAAGTAGCTTTTTATTTTCCTTAGTTATTGCAGCTATTCCTTCTGGTTTATTTGATGGTACTTTTCATGTTCCAAAACTTAATGGTTACAACTTTAATGAATGAAAAGAAAACTTTCTTTTTACATTGAGGTGCTTGGAATTAAACTTGGCGTTCCATACGAATGAACCACCCGTCCCATGGAATCTAATTCGCCAAATGAAATTGCTAAATATGAACATTGTGAGCAATCTAATCGCCTTAGCTTAATGTATATGTAATCTCATATTGCCAAAGGCATTAGGGGTTTCATCCCTGCATGTTCTAAAGCTAAGGAATTTAGGAAGGTTGTTGAAGAACAATTTGTGAATTTTGATAAGGCCTTAGCCAACACCCTGATGAAAAGCCTATCAAGCAAAACCTTTAATAGTTCCAAAAGCGTGTATGAGTACATTACGAAAATGAGGGACGTAGCAGCTCAACTCTAATCCCTAGAGGTTGAGATTTTCGAGTCATTCTTGGTTCATTTAATAGTGTACTCTCCCTTCTCAGTATGGTCCTTTCAAAATATCATACAACACACATAAGGATAAATATGCTTAGTCAATGAACTCTTAACCATATGTGTTCAAGAGGAAGAAAGATTGAAACATGAGAAACCAGAAGGTGTATACTTGGTTACTCGTGCTAAGAGGAAGACCAAGAAATACAAGTTTGTCCAAAACTTCAAGAAAGAAAACAAGGTGCCAATTAATCATAATGACAAGAAGGAAACTTGTTTATTCTGCAAGAAAAAGGGGCACATGAAGAAATATTGACTAGAATATCTTAATTGGCTTGAAAGAAAGGTAAACTCATATATCTAGTATGTCATGAATCTTTTTTTTTTTCTTTGTTTTGAGGCTTCTTGCAATACATGGTAGATTGATTCTAGTTCTACAATTCAAATTGTGAATACATTGTTGGGTTTTCTCAAAACAAGGAAGCTAATAAGCAGTGAGCAACGAGTTTATTCGGGGAATAAATTGTTCTCATGTGTGGAAGCAGTTGGGACCTATAGACTTAGTTTGAAAACTAGATATGTATTAGACCTCGAGGATTTTTTTTTATATTCCAGAATTTTCTAGAAATTTAATTTCTATTTCAAAACTTGATGTATTTGGTTCAGGTTTTTGGTTTATAAATTCAACTTTCAGTATTTTTAGAAATAATCATTTTATTGGTGGTGGAATAAACATTGATGGTGTGACGACCCGATCCATAATTACACTGTAGCTAAAATTTTTTTTTTTTTAAAACATACAGTAATCATGAACCGGATCAATCGCCACAGGGTGATAGAAAACACCTGCTATACCTGTATCTCACAACGTATCATGAGAATACCTAATACATCAGAGTCATATATCACATCAACTATAAACTGAGCGGAAGCATTTATAATCAAAGGGAGTAATCAAAACACCTGTAGAGCTGACAATAAAATTACTACTGATTAAAGTTTTACATGTGAATATACAAAAGAATGGCTATAGAAACGTACACATGCGTCACAGAGCCACTATATACAGAAAATACATTGGAATACATCATCACAACATCAAAAGAATAGACTAAGTAAAGAGTCTATACCAACAATATACAATCATCGACGTCCAGTCTGTAATAGGCCGAGGTAGTCTAGGCTATGGGATCTTCATCATCCAAACCTCTCAGTACCATGCACCAATATCTTATGTAATGCATAGAGATCATCCATGATTACATAGGCGAAAGGAAAATGAGTGAGTCAACAGATTCAATGGATAAAAGTCCACTGAGTTTTCGTAATGAACGAAGTGTTAGTTACATGAGTTTACAATAACAGCTACTAGACATGACATTTTATTTGAAACATAAAGCAGCTGATGAAGTAAACACATGTGTCATAAAACATCAGAAATAATATAATAGATGGGCACATACATGTACGTTCCACGTCTCCGCCTGTACTAGCACACATACGCACTCCAACTATGTTATAATTATATCATATAACTTGGCTACACTCATATACAAGTATCTCTTCCCCTATGGGTGAAAACACAAGCATATAAGCATGTCCCAAGCAATTAAACGTAAATTACATATGCAGCTAACATAAAAGTTATACATCGGTTTCTTGCCCGTGGCGAACCGTAAGCATTACAATCACATGTCTATAAGGAAGATCAATAAATCATCATATGCAACTAGCCGTAAAAATATACATATGACTTGCCCATAACAACCCCATATGCATACTAAATACGTCTATGAAAAATCCGCACTAAATCACATCACAAATCAACATCATAAATACATCATGGTATGCAAGGCATGTCAAGGCACACGGTCACGAACCCGTGGCTAGGTTCATAGGCACACGTCACGAACCCCCGTGGCTAGGTTTTACATACACTTCAAGCTTTCCACACATATGCTCTATTTCATACATTAAAGTTTATCATCCATTCTTTTCTCCAATACAAACTCAACAAGACGTCAGAAACTAATCAAATCAATCTCTTGCCATATATCATTCTCAAATATCAATAAACAAACCAAATACACAAAAACTCAACATATCAATAATACATACTACTATACCCGCCATAATCATCAAATCATCAATAAAGCATCAAAACTCATCATCAATCACTCATCAAATCATCATAAAGTTTCAAGAAGATAGTCGAAATCACAACATCACCATATTGTCACAAGATAACATCGGTCGACTTTTAAATCATTATATTGTTTCATCGAAATCTCATAAAAAACATTTGTTTTTTTAGCAAGTACACATCTGCCTAAACACTGGAAAACAAAACATAAAACCAGTTAAGGTTGTATCACTCTCAGTAAGATAAAATACTTACCCTTTTTCCGCTTGTTGAATTTAATTCCTAGCCCAATGCTCTAGCACATGCCGCTGCATGATACATTGCTACAAACATCAATAACTCACACATTTTAACTCTCAACTCAACATACCCAATAGCTAGGACACTTGAATACACAGCATCCAATGTGGCCATAACAACCCATAGAATTCTAGGGTTCCCAATAGCCTAGAATCATCTATTTAAACTAACCCATAGTGAATTACTAGGTTAGACACATAAAATCCCAAAATATTAACTATGGAAAAATCTAGGGTTTTGACATTTACCCTCAATCCTTTGAAGAATCCGGAGTTGTGCGAGCTCGGAACTTCAATCCAATGCAAAGGAAGTTCAAGCAATGAAAGCCCTAAGAAAATGACCAATGTTAAGCCTATACATTGAGAATTATATCCTCAAACATGAAGATTTAGGGTTTTAAGAATTTTCCACCGCTCGAATCGGAGTCGGTGAAACAAGGTTTCCAACGCCAAGAACGCGTTCCCGGGTTAGAAACTGTTTAGGGACTCTCTAAGATCAATACCCCAGTTTGGGTATGAGCCCAATGAGAGAGAAGAGAGAAAATGGCGGAAAAATAGAAGCAAAAATCAGAAGATGGCTGAAAAAAATCGTCTCTCAGCACTTATCATAGTTGAGTGCACAGTGTTACCGTCCGGAGGCACTGACAGACGGTGCTGCGACGGTCGCACTGACACACAGTAGCATGAGCCGTCCAACCGTTGCTGGGGGACGATACATTATGATTGCGACCGTCCCAGACGACCTGCGACGATCGCGTACTGCCTGATCGTAGCAAATGAACCGTCGAAACCACTGCTGGGACGAATCAATTTTGGGCGACAACGTGCCGGCACGACTGAGACGCGGACAGACGATGCACTGCAAGCTCTTGACCCCAAAAGATACAATCGGAATAAGTACAGATGTGCGTAAACATTACTGGTAACGTTATTCCCAAAAGGAATGGAAATTTTGATAAGTTGTGTAGGTCTTTGAGTTAGCTTCCAAGACATAAAGTTTACCTTCAACGGAGCTCTGAGTCAAAATAATAATGACCATTTTAAATCCGACGGCGGGTCCAAACTAAAATTATCAATCCAAGTGAAACCACCACCAGAAATACTTCCTAAAGCTTATTTTCTTGCATTTGGTCCATCCTTGCTTACTTTTAATAGCCTTTACTCATGCCTATTTTAAAAGGGACCATATAATAATCCATAAATTAAACTTGCTACAGCATGTCTATTCCAAACCACTTGATCGTTACCACATCCCACACTAACGTATTTTTTCGTTAGCAACCCAGCCTCCATGCACCTTATGAAATCTTCGCACATCTAAGAAACATCACACATGGACACCTCACACCAATAGAAAACACTCCATACTCTGTTCCCAAACCTATGAACAATATTGAGATTGAGTGAACCTTAAATAGAGCCCTCTAAAATTCTCCTACATAACAATGACTGAAGTAATAAGCAAGCATAGTACACAAAAAGGTGAGTAATATAGAGGTTTTAATAACAAGCCACTCCTTGACTTTTTTGATATAGGTACTTGTGTGGACTGCATTAAGGGAAAGCAAACCATCAAGTACACTAAAGGTACCAAAAGGACTCCTGAGATTTTTGAAATTATACATATTGACCTCTGTGGCGAGAGATATTTTATCTCCTTCATTGATGACCATACATAATTTATGTATATCTATCTTCTTAATGATAAGGCTGAGGCATTGAATGTTTTCAAGACCTATAAAGTAGAAGTAGAGAAACAAAATGAACAAAAATCAAGATCGTAAGATCTAGTAGAGGTGGAGAGTACTATGGTAGGTACACAAAAAATGGACAAATGTAGGTCTATTTGCAAAAGGCCCTAAAGACGAAGGCA
The DNA here is from genome assembly GCA_900184695.1 of Betula pendula. NCBI lineage: Eukaryota > Viridiplantae > Streptophyta > Magnoliopsida > Fagales > Betulaceae > Betula > Betula pendula. Next base: position 27,555 of record FXXK01002314.1, on the reverse strand, counting down.
TTGTTGCCCAATACACAATGTCTGGCACACTACAACAACATGGTGTACCAGAAAGAATGAATCGCACAGTCATGGATATAGTTAGGAGTATGTTTAGTAATTTTTATCTACCTTATTTCTATAGAATGAAGCCCTAAAAACTGTTATGTATGTATTAAACAAGGTTTCATCCAAGGCTGTCCCAAACTTGGTTTTTAGCCATGGATTCCATCTCGTCTTTCGTGGAATTGCACCATAGTGTGGAGTTATCCCCACTATTGGCTTGTGAAAACATATTTGGATTATCCTTAGGTCCAACATTAAAGTCAGAGTTTTGGAGGTATACAACATAATCACCAGGGATTGTTGGTCTCCTAATTCTAGATGACCTTCTAAATTCTACTTTCTCTGCATTTTGCAATGGTTGAGTAGACCCATTCTAAACCTGTCCCACATGAGCTGGCTATTCTAGAATTGATTGTGGCTCAGGGTAATCAATTTGATTTTCCCTAAACACAATCAATCGTCTTTCATGAGAAGGAGATTTAGTCAGCTTCCGTGCTCCCTCTAATCTATTCTTTGTGGATAAGCACTCCAATTAGGTTCAACATCCTCTAAAAATTTTGTATTTTATAGACTCAACAATTTTAGGACTATGAGAAGCATAATAAAACCTAAATCCTTTGGAGTTTACTGCATAGCCAATGAAAAATCCGCTGGTTGTCCTTGGTTCTAATTTCTTCATATTTGGATTGTAAATCCTCATTTCCGCATGACAACCCTATATGTGTTAATGATTTAGACTTGGTTTCCATCCATTCCACAATTCAAAAGGTGTCTTAGGGATAGCCTTGGATGAAATACATACACAACATTTTTTTTAGGGCTTCACTCCATAGAAATAAAGATAGATAAGAATTACTAAGCATGCTCCTAAGCATTATCCCATCGTGTATTAGGCAACAATTCCTTCATCTTTAAGGAATTTCGCAAAGGACCTATCATTTGTCCCTTTTATATGTACCTATCATAGTCCTCTCAGCCTCTATCAGATCTTACGATCTTGATTTTTGTTTCTCTACTTCTACCTAATAGATCTTGAAAGTATTCAATGCCTTATACTTATCATTAGGAAGATAGAAATACATAAATAGTGTATGGTCATCAATGAAGGAGATAAAATATCTCTCACCATTGAGGAAGGGAGTAGGAAAAGCTCCACAGAGGTTAGTATGTATGATTTCAAGAATCTCAGAACTCCTTTTGGCACCTTTAGTGGACTTGTTGGTCTGCTTTCCCTTAATGCAGTCCACACAAGTACCCATCATTAACCAACCTTTTGATTATCTATATAGAGATATGTCCTAATCTCCTGTGCCATAACAAAGCGGAGTTCTCATTTATAAGGTTTTTCTTTATGCCAATATGAGTATGCAATGTTAAATAATTGTTCTCAAAGTTGGGATCTAGATCAAGTTTGAATAGACCATTAATTTTTATTATTCCACTAATAAAATGATCATTTATAATAATACTAAAAGTTGAATTGATAAACCAAAAACCATAATCAAATACATCAAGTTTTGAAACAGAAATTAAATTTCTAGAAAATTATCGAATATAAAAAACATCCACGAGGTCTAATACATATCCAATTTTCAAAATAAGCCTATAGGTCCCAACAATTTCCACACATGAGAACAATTTATTCCTCGAGTAAACTCGTTGCTCACTGCTTATCGGCTTTCTTGTTTTAGGAAAACCCTGCAATGTATTCACAATATGGATTGTAGAACCAACATCAATCCACCATATATAGCAATGAGCCTTAACAAAAACAAAAATATTCATGACATACTAGAGATATGAGTTTACCTTTTTTTTTGAGCCACTTGAGATATTTAAGGCAATCTTTCTTTATGTGCCCCTTCTTTTGCAGAAGAAATAAGTTTCCTTATTGCCATTATGCTTGATTGGCACATTTTTTTCTTTCTTGAAGTTTTGGGCAAACTTGCCTTTCTTGGTTTTTTCCTTACCACGAGTAATCAAGTGTAGACCTTCTGGTTTCTCATGTTTCAATCTCTTTTCCTCTTGAACAAACATGGTCAAGAGTTTATTGATTGACCATTTATCCTTATGTGTTGTGTATGATATTTTGAAAGGACCATACTGAGAAGGGAGGAAGTTCAATATTAAATGAACCAAGAATGTTTTCGAAAATCTCAACCTCTAGGGACTTAAGTTGAGCAGCTATGTCCCTTATTTCCATAATGTGCTCACGCACACTTTTGAAACTATCAAAGGTTTTGCTTGATAGCCTTTTCATCAGGGTGTTGGCTAAGGCCTTATCAGATCTCACAAATGGTTCTTCAACTTCTTTCATAAATTCCTTAGCCTTAGAACATGTAGGGATGGAACCCCTAATGCCTTTGAGAATACGAGATTGCATGTACAATAAGTTAAGGCGATTAGATTGCTTCCACAGTTTGTCTTTAGCAATCTCTTATGGTGAACTAGATTATGTGGGGATGGGTAGTTCGTTCGTATGGAACGCCACTCTGATTCCAATAACCCCAATGTAAAAAGCAAGCTGTCTTTCCATTCAGTAAAGTTATTACCATTAAGTTTGGAACATGAAAAGTATCATCAAATAAACCAGAAGGTATAGCTGCAATAACCAAAAAAAAAAACTACTACTTAATTCTTATGAAGTAACTATATTTAAATTAACAAATGATAATTTAATAGTAAATTTCAACATACATGTACGCAAATGTTATATCATGCGTGAAATTTACTCTTTATTAATATTTAAACTATTAATTTAAGCATTAATAAATAAAAATTTTCGTACCTATGGGCCTAAGAACGTATTTTTAATCAAAATTTACATTCTATTCTAATAAGTCATAAAAAGGTAAAAACCCCCATGTGGGGATAAGGTAATTAAATTTATGAATTAATTATAACATGCAGTGTAATTTTTCTTATAAGTTCATGCGTATAAATCTTAATGCAATATCATGTATAAATCGTGATGTTGTGGCTTTTTCAAAATTATTAGGTAATCACAACTCATTAACACTAATACTTGTATAGAGCCAAATAAAAGCTCCCATGAATATTTTTTTTTTTAAAACCAATATGAAAGGGGGTAAACAATATTCTCCAAAGTATAACCAAGGAAGTTTCTAGAAAAGTGAGGAGGGTCACATCGGACATTCTTTAAATCCTATGACTTTCCTTAACCCGAACTTTCCTAGTCATTGTATTTTTTGGATAGTACCATAAACATGCACAACATATGTGTGGCGTAGTTAATTATTTTTAGGTTTAGGCATTAAGCAATAATTTATACTAAACAATATAAATCATAAAAGAATATTCCTAAGTTCATGCAAAAAAATAAAATAATTAAATGCTGAACAATGTAAATAACAAGAAGAATAAAACTTCAACACCAAGGGTCTGTTTGAAATTGCAATTTCAAAAAGTGCGATTTTAAAAATAGTAATTTTAAAAAATGTGATTTGAAAACGTGATTTTTGAAAACGCAGTTAAGCGTTTGGCAAAATTGCAGTTTGGCCTTTAAAATCGCAATTTAGCCTTTAAAATTATGCGTTTTCAAAAAAACACATCCTTACTTGTGATTTGGAAACGCAGATCGCAATTTTTTAAAAACACAATTTTCAAACAATCCAGTTTTTGCGATTTGGTTTAAAATTGCATTTATTGTCTACAAAATCACAATTTTAAACGCGCCCTAAAACATAAAAGGAAGCGTAGCTTCAATGACCGAAGTTCAAAACACCACAAGTCCCTTTTTTGTTTTGTTTTGTTTTAATCCAAAACCAAATAGATTTCTTTACTGTGTCATTAGGGCATTGTATTGGGCTGGTCCAATNGAGGGGATCACATTGGACACTCTTTAAATTCTATGACTTTCCTTAGCCCAAACTTTCCTAATCATTGTATTTTTTGGATAGTACCATAAACATGTACAACATATGTGGCTCAGTTAATTATTCTTAGGTTTAGGCATTAAGCAATAATTTGTACGAAACAATATAAATCATAAAAGAATATTCCTAAGTTCATGCAAAAAAATAAAATAATTAAATGCTGAACAATGTAAATAAAAAGAAGAATAAAACTTCAACACTAAGGGTCCGAAGTTCAAAACACCACAAGTCCTTTTTTTTTTTAATCCAAAACCGAATAGATTTCTTTACTGGGTCATTAGGGCATTTTATTGGGCTGGTCCAATGGGATTAGCCCATATGCCAAAACCTTAGCAATATGGGTCAATGCCGAGTCTCCCTTCTAGTTGTAGTGGTGATGGTTCAGATGATGCGGCCACAAACTGAGGTGCACTATCCAAATACGTTCCACAAAATAAGATACTGGTAATTTAGCCACGCTACAACCACCATAGAAGAAATGGAAACGGAGAGTGCCATGTTAATTTGCAAGTAGTAGTGTATGATTGATGAGGGCAATGGCCGCAAAAGGGGTTGATAATATTGTTGTGTTGTTCTGTTCATCACTCGGTCGGGACACTTTAATAAGAAACAAGATACTGCAGGGGGCAAACTTGTGGACCGGGAGTCAATAATACTGCAAGGGGCAAACTTGTGGACCGGGAGTCAATAATACTGCAGGGGGCAAACTTGTGGACCGGGAGTCAATAATACTGCAGGGGGCAAACTTGTGGACTGGTAGTCAATAATTTTGTGTTGACGTTGTCGTTGAAG
>FXXK01002312.1:0-13266 GCA_900184695.1 Betula pendula | reverse complement strand
ATCTCAAATCTACTTTGGTGTTGTCTAGATTCCAGCAATAATATTAAGTTCCTTCTTCTTCTTCTGTATAGGGCTAAATCATTGAAGCCATTATCGTTTGGGCTGGTATGATGATATTGAATTGTGATTATCCACCATCTAATCTCCATTCGCATGTTGAAACACGTATAAATTTTATAACTTTGGTTGTGGCTGCTCGATCTATGTTTAAGGATGCTTTTAATATTGCAAATGTTTCTATATATTTAGTTGGCAGTGCAATTGAAATGATATCCTTGTTGGAATGTGCACCTTGAATTTTTCTTCTGAGTATCTATTTTTTTTTTTCAGGACTGTCTGTTCTGGCACGTGGGGTGGCCTGATATGCGTTTGCCCATCCTGCTACACGATGTCATGGCCAGACAGAATCTATTCTGTTCCTGAATACCTTGCCTCGCCTTGATCTTTGACAGTAATAGTCTTCCCGAATATCTTATGGTTCTTAAACCCCTCATTTTCATTCTTAAGATACCAGGAGGGTTCATCACTTGACATATTAGTACCGCATTAATTACGTTTATAAAAAGTAACTATTTCATCCATGCCTTTCTCATGCTAGCCTTTCTCGATACCTACAGACAAATTACCAGTATTGATTTCCCCATATGAGTCAAAAATTGTGGTGTAGGACTTTAGGGATCAAATCATAGTGATCTGGTGCATAAACATTTATATTTTCTGCATTTTTTAGACAACATTACCATACTTGGGATTCCCATATAAGTCAGAAAATTGTCAGGACGACCACTGTTTTGTTGCCTGCAAATGATGATGACTTGTTGACCACGTATGATTTCTTAGCTATTTGGCTGTACAAGTTATGAAGTTGTCCATGTAAATGACTCAACTTTTTGCGTACTTGTTCTGTTTAGCCTCATCTTTGAAGACTTCTTTTGTTAGTTGTGGATGGTTCGCGTCATATTCGCTTACTTAGCTACATTTTCAAACAATTCTACTTGATACTTTCCAGAATTAAACGGTGAGAGTTCTCTCTTAGAAGATTAGCACTTGCCTGTACTTGCAAGGTCCATAGATGTGGATGAGTTCAACTGAGTCGAAAATGGTCAAGAGCTGCTATACTTATTCGTCATTGTGCTTGTTTGATATGACGAGAGTTAACGAAATGGGGTTATGCAGCTTGTGTCACTAACATTTAAAGCTCCTGACAATAGTAACAATCCCTCTATGGATCCTCGCATATGCTGCGCTGGAACGGTCTGGAGCACACCCCCATGACAGGAGTCCTTAGTGCAGCTTTATAATGAGAAAGCTGTAGACGATGTTTTATCTCGATGAACAGGTACTGATGGGTTCTTTCAACACTTGCCTCATATCTTGATAAGTTCTGACTGTTCAATATCTGCTCTCTCTCTTGACTGAGTTAGCCTGCACGACTTCTGATTGGCATCTTGAGCTTCCAAATGCAGTATTATCAGAAGCTATATTGACTTTCAACAGGGACCATCTTTGTTTCCTTTGATTGCTTGATTTGTTTTCTCTCCGAGTTTGTGCTACTTTGGGTCTTGATAATGCAAATCTGTGCCTTGTATATACCTCCTTCTTGGATTGACATTTCAGAGATTGAATAAGGTTTTTCCTGTTCAAGGTCGGCATATTCTGGATATTTTCAATAATCTTGGAAGCTAACATGTGTCAGAGCATAAGACAGAGTTGGTGACCTTCACACCTTCCTTGAGGAAAATTTACACTTATGACTTGTGGGCGGCGAGACAATATGCCTGCAATATTGCAGGGAGTGCGTTCCAGTTTAACGTCCCTTCATGGTATGAGATGACAGCTATTCTTGTTGGCTAGGATAAGTGGTCTAATAATGTTGGCTGCAAGAGGGTGTTCAATTTTGCCCAAAAGTAGGCCTTTTGCAAGGTTGTGATGCTTGGGCGGTGACGACTGTATTAGAATTGTTATGGTGGGAGGGTGGGGATGAGCCAATTGCTATATGACATAAAAATGAAAATAGCATTTGAGGTGTTTCCGAGACAGACTTGGTTTTAAATGAAAATGGATAACGTTCTTTTGCAGTAAAGATGCATTGTTTGTTGGATGTCCTCTTGCCTTTCTTTCATTCTTTCATGCAATGATGATTTAAGGTGCATGTAGTATAAAGAGGGTAATATATCACAGTAACTCTTACTGTTCATTTATGTTACGTGTTAATCTTTCTCTGTCTATAAAAATAATGTGAATATTTAAAATATCATTAAATTTATGATAAATTATTATTTTTAATTCAAATGATAATTTTAAAAATCACATCATTTTTAATAGACAAAAAGATTAACACGGTAACATAAATAAACATAAGAGTTCGCTATATTATTTACCCTCTTATATAATGCACCTTGAAATCATCTTGTGAAAGAAAATGAAAGAAGAGCAAGAGAATCAAACAAACAGATGCATCTTTTACTGCAAAGTAAAGACGTTCTCCATCTTCCTTTAAAACAATCCTGTCTCGGGGAACACTTCTAATGCCTTTTTTCATTCTTTATGTTATATAGCAATTGCTCAGTCCCCACCCCTCCCAATCCCAATTTCTAAATACCAGTCCCTCACCGCACAAATCACAACCTTGGCAAAATGCCTACTTTGGCAGAAATTGAACACCTCTTCGCCCAAATTAATTAGGACAGCTCTATCCTAGCCAACAAGAGTAGCTGTCTTCATACATTAAGGGACTTTAAACTAAGAATAAAGAAGAGAAGAGAAACAGCTCATGCAAATTTGCAGCATATTTTCGCGCCCACAAGTCATTAGTGCTATAACTTCTCAAGGGAAGGTGAGTCACCAACTCTTGTCTTATGCTTGTCAAAATGTTAGCTCCACGATTTTGAAAAATATCCGATACCGATCCTGACAATCAGGAAAAACTATTCAATACCTGAGATTGTCAATCAAGAAGTGGATTTATACTAAAGCAACAAGTTGCATTATCAATGACAAGTAGCAAACTCGGAGTAGAAAATCCAAATCAAGCAATGCAGAAGGAACAATAAGATGTGCTGTTTGAACGTCATATAGTTTCGGTGAATATGCATTTGGAAGCCAAGAATGCAAATCGAAGTGGGCGTGCAGGCTAACTTCAGTCAGAGAGGAGACGCAGATATTGAAATCAGATTATCAAGATTATGAAGCAATTGTTGAAAGGAACACAAATACATACTTTTCATCCATAACATCTCTCAGCTTTTCTCATTAGTGCACTAAAGACATCCTGTCAGGGCCTCCAGGACCGATCCAGCAGCATATGCGAGATCCATACTGAGGATATTTTACTTGTCAGGAGCTTTTAAAATGTTAGTGACCCAAGCCAGTGCATAAACCCCATTTTAACTCTCGTCTATCAAACAAGCACCACATGACAATAAGTATGAAGCATCTTGACCATTTTCCGACTCAAGTGAACTCATCACAGGTCTTATGGGCTCGTTGACAGATACCAGGAAGCCTAATTCTTCTAAACGAGAGCTACTCACTAATAATTTCTGGAAAGGTATCAGAGAAATGTGGTTTTGGACAATGTAGCTAATGTTAAGCAATATAGCGAACATCCACAACTAACAAAGAAGTCTTCAAGAAATGGAGCTAAACCAGAGCAAGTAGCGCAAAAGTTGAAGAATCATTAGCATGGACAGTTCATAATGATACCAAGTCAAATAGCTAAAAAATATAGGTGGTCAACCAAGGTCATATCATTTGATGCACAAGAACAGTGTCGTCCTGTTACATTTTCTGACTTTGATGGGGAATCAATATCGGGTAATTTTGGTCTAAAAATATGAGAAACTAATGTTTATGGATCCGATCACTTATTGATTTGAGTCCCTAAAGTCCCGACACCAAGTTTTTCTGACTTCATATGGGGAATCCAATATGTAATTTGTCTGTAGGTCAGAAAGGGGTAGCATGAAGAAAGGCGTGGATTGAAATATTTTTACTTTTTATAAAGATGATTAATGTCCGGTATATATGCAAGTTGAATACCTCCTGGTATTTAAATGAAAATGATGGGGTTTCATCAAGATATTCGGGAAGACTTATGTACTTGCAAAGATCAAGGCGGGCCAAGTTTATTTTCAGGACAATAGATTCTGTTCGGCCATGACATCGTGTAGAGGGATGGGCCAAACGCATATCAGCCACCCAACTGTGCCAGAACAGACGAGTCCTGAAAAAAAAAATAGATATCAGAAGAAAAATTTCAGGTGCACATTCAAAAGGATTATCATTTCAATTGCCCGTCATACATATATAAAGCATTTGATATTAAAAGACATCTTAAACATAGTATGAGCAGCCACAAACCAAAGAATTAAAATTATACCTGTGTTTCAACCATCGATGATGATAGATTGTGGATGAATCACAATTTCAATCATCATCATACTCAGTCCAAACAGATAATGGGCTTCAATGACTTCTAGGCCCTATAAGAAGAAAGAAGGGAATCTTAATTACTTATTGCTGGACACTTCTACGACAACAGCAAATAGATTGGGATGTGCCTATTTCAATTTGAATTACATCAACGAAAGGAAATACCTTGTTGAAAAGGGTAGCGGAGTCAACAGTGATCTTTTTCCCATGTTTCCAGTTAGGATGCTTCAAGGCATCAGCAATCTAACTCTTCAGTATCAACAGCCAAACTCCCCGTTAGTAACAAGTAAACAATTTTAAATCAAGATTGTATTTAAATGTATAAAATTGTCAGAGTAGGAGAGTTTGCTTCTCCAAAATTGGCCATGAACAGGTATTAAAGAGTAAATATGCTAAACATGAGAGGAAAGGAGCTGTTCAAGTAGTTTAGCAGTAAGCTGATTTACAGAATAATATATCAGTACTGAACTCCAATAAAAGAATTGTATATAAAAAAAATTGTTTGAGCCATAATGATTTAATGTGTGTCCAGATGGGTTTCTTTTGCTTGCAGAAAAGGAATGTACTACGTTGAGCTCACAACAAACTATGTCTTAAGAAGAATTTCCAAGATTACCTGAACAACAAAATTGGATCATTAAATAAAGCTTCTCAAACAAAACAAAGGAAAAAGACTCATTATGTTTTGCTTTGTTAATTGTACTCTTGCCTCCAATTCGTGGCAAAAGAGAGTAATTATTTCCCGCTGTTCATTTCACCCGGAACACGCTGTTTACCGGCCATGATATTATAGCTTAAATTTTGATTTCACACCTGAAAGCCCCCCAGACGCAGTGTTAAAATAATGCGCCGAAGTGCAGCGCTACGGCAAGCCTTGAATACACTGAAGAAAGGAGATGTTCTAATGAGTGGAGTGTGGAGTAAAATGATAAACTATCATTGAAATGCTAGAAGATAAGAGTGAATTAAGTAATATTTATTAATACTCTCATTAACTACCAAGAACGAAAAGGTAAAAAATGTGACGAAATGCTAGAAATCTAATGCATGATATGTTGCATAAGCTTATATATTAATAATGAGTTTTTGTACCTGAAATAATGGCAGAATGTTCTGAATCAGCAGGAAATTTTTATTTTTGATGTTTGAGCCTAGAGGAAGGACAAAAGGACCTCCAGCAATCAGGGTCTCTTTATTGGCCAAAGCTATGTCTTTTCCTGCTTCTATTGCAGCAACTGTAGGCTAAGAATAGAATAAAAGAACATTGTCGTTAGCGTAACATGTGCTTTTACTTAATAAGTGACAGCTGGTTTAGTTTCAACACTATTAATATATGGTACTTAAACTTATGGATTTACCTTCAGTCCTGCGCAACCTACTATTCCAGTAACTACAGTGAACTGCATCTGGGGTGGCGGGCAACCTGAAAAGAACCGAAATATCTATTGATTAATGAGGATTCTATGAGCAGTACCCAGAACAAGTATCGGACAACAAGATGGTACGCCACCTCTATGACTCCTTGCTCCCCAGGAATAATCTCAGGCTTTTGTTCAAGATCTACCAAAGCCTCCTTGAGTTCATCAACTAAGGACTTATTTCTAACAGCAACTAGTTGAGGTTTAAATGTTTTCACCTGTCTAGCAAGAACAAATAAGTATATAAAAAGAAATACTAATAATCCTACTTTTGATATTGTGGAAAAAAAAAGAAAAAGAAAAAGAAGATTCAGGACTATGCCATCCAAACCCAATCTATTAAATTGAAATGTATCCAAATTATTTTCATTCTCATATGGTAAAAACTGGCTCGTTCTCAACAAGGCATAAACAAAACCGGTAATGGGATCTGATTGTCGAGCAGCCTTTTATTTTAATTTTCCATAAAATAATCTTACAATTACAAGGAAAAATTGAAAGAAAGCATCTAACAGATACCTGCCCCGAGGATTTTTTTTTTTTTTTAACCCAGAATTCACTCTCGAAGAAAAAGACACCTAAATCGGATAAAGTTTCAACAAACAGCAAAATTCAAACAAAGAATTTCTAAGGAAGCAACCACACATTCGTTCAAATAGCAAAGTCAACAACCAAAATAATCCAACCCAAAATTTCTAAAGAAAAACTAACATCGCCATGACAAGAATAACCCAAGAAAAATCAACAGCAAATACCCACAAAATTCCATCCCTTTACTCATCCTCAGTGAAGTTCAAGGCAAAAAAAAGTATTCCTCCTCCCCATCGATACCCTTCCTGCAATTTTCGTCTATCCAAGTTTGGGACCAAATCTTAAGAGAGAGAGACGAGATTACCTCAAAATGTGAGGGGGTGGGCGTGGGCAGAACGGCGGCGTGTGCTTGGGCAGAGCGGCGGCCAGCGGCGGCTGCGTGGGCGTGGTGGAACGACGTACGAGTCTTCTAGGCCGTGAGAGAATGGATCGAGAAACTCAAAGACCGATCCGAGAGAAAAAGAGAGAAAAACGATTAGATGCAGTGTCGACTGAGAATGAGAGAAAAATAGAGAGCTCGAGGAGGGAGAGAGAGATCTAGAAGGAAGAAAAAGAGACTGAGAGCAGGGAGAAAGATAGGGGGTCTGAGAGTGAGAGAAAAAACAGAGGAGAGAGTGAGAGAAAAAAAAAGGAGCGGGCGTGCAAGCTAGGAAATTTTTGCTTCTAAGTGCGAGAGAAAAAATGGGTCCTGACGGTTTGAGATGAAACCGTCAGGACATTTTAAGACGGTTTTAAAATAAACCGTCAGGACCCTTTTTTAAATGACAATTTTTAAAAACTGTCATTAAAATTTTTTTCTCTGACGGTTTTAAAAACCGTCAATTCAAAAAACTGTCAAGAATCACAGTTTTTTTTTTTTTGTAGTGTGCATGCGTTAACCGTAGCTAAGAAGGGATGTCCGAGGATAACTGGAATGGATTTTCTAAGATCGGGGATAGGTTCTGTATCTAGAACTAAAAGTCTACCGAAAAGTAGAACTTGTCCACCTTTATGATTACATCCTCCACAATCCCACGAGGTCGCCTGATAGATCGATCAGCGAATTACAAGTAGGGGTGGCAATTTTTGACACGACCCACAAATCCGACACGAAAATATCGGGTTTGAGTTTGTGGTTACCGGGTTATCGGGTTAACGGGTTAACCTGTTTATGATCCGTCTAGTTAACTGGTCAAACGGGTCAACCCGTTGGGTGACCCGGTTGACCCGGTAACCCGTTAATTTTTTATTTTATTTTTTATTTTTTTACTTTTTTTTTAAAAAGTGAAACATGTGGTTGATCAATATAGGAGTTCACTCAAGCCTGATGTTGTTGAAGCTCTAGTTTGTATTAGAGATTGGTTATATGAAAAGCAAGGTAATATTAGTTGTCTTCATTTTTAATTTCTGTATTAACTTGTATTATTTTTTTACTATACTATAACACTAATTTCCCTTAACTTTTGATGTAGAACACACACAAATGACATTGGATGAGGCAGAAGAAGAACTTCTGGAAACGGATTTCAATTCCAGTGACATTTCAACTTAATCTGGAGCTAATTCTGCTAATATTCCTTACTGACTTTTCCTGGAAGACAATATTTTGAAATAGTTTTTGATGGACTGTTGTTTTAGAGATGTATAGTTTATAACTTTATAGTCATACTTCCTTATGAATTGTATTGATAGCTAAAAATATGAACTGCAATGATGTGTAAATAAGTAAATAACTAGCTAGGGAATATGAGATAAGATGATATCTAGGAATATAGATGAGATAGTAGCTAGAATTGTTGTTTTATTGATACTATGCCTCTCATATAGCATTATCTCATGATATGCAAGATGAAAAGATGTATAGAGATAAAGCTAATGTAATCATACAATTTAAGGTAATTGAGCAATTATGTGGGACTTATTGGAATATTGATACTATTTCGATTGAACAGACATTAACTTGTAAACTTTGATACTTTTTAATAAAAAGAATATTGATGTGGTGTTTTTCCAACATGGAATGGACTATGAAAAACTTGAAAAAAAAAATATAATATATAACATTCATTTTTTTAATTGTTATTATTTTATTTTTTTAAAAAATAAAATAAAATAAAATTAGTTAATCCGGTCGTGTCGGGTAAGTTTGACCGAAACCTAATCGTGTCAAACGAGTCGGGTGGTTTCTGGGTTGACACGATTCGACCGTTAACATAAAGGGTCATGTCGGTGTCAACCCGTTAAAATAGGAACTCGTGTCGTGTGGACCCGTGTAACAAACGGATCGTGTTCGTGTCTAGCCTAAACGGGTTGGCGGGTAAATACACAGAGTAAGGTAGCAAGTTGACACTTGCTCCTAAGTCCAACAGGGCTTTCTCAATCTTGTGTGCTCCAATGATACATGAAATTGTGGGAGCTCCAAGATCTTTGTATTTTGGGGGAATGTTATATTGGAGAATGGAGCTTACTTGCTTCGTGAGAAGGACTTTCTTAGGGATATGGCTCTTGATCTTGCGCTTCTGAGTGCACAAGTCTTTGAGAAATTTTGCATAGGAGGGAATTTGTTTGACAGCATCCAGGAGAGGGATATTAATTTTCACTTGTTTGAAGACCTCCATTATGTCTTGGATATTCTCTCCATGTTTACCCAATTGCGAAGACTCTCTGAGACGTTCAGGAAATGGGGCTCTAGGCTCATATGTCGCAGTCTCCTTGCTAACCTTATTGTCAACCGTCCTCCCGCTCCTTAGAATGGTGATAGCCTGGGCTTGCTCATGAGTGATGCTGCATGTTGCACCATCAGTGTATGCGTATTGTCCCTTTGGATTGGCCAGTGGTTGACTTGAAAGTTTCTCATCTCTTCTTTGATTAAGTGCATTAGCTATCTGCCCAACTTGGGTTTCTGGCTTTGCAATTGATTGAGAATGGGGATTAAGCAACTGAGTGTTTGCCTCAAGGTTGCTTAGAGTAGACAACACTTTATCCTCAAAGGCAGAGTTCCTAAGAGGAGGTGGAGCTTACTGGTATTGGTGTTGGGGAGGTCGGTAATTGGATGAAAAATTGTTGGAATGCTAATAGGTCTGATTGTGCATTCGATAAGACTGTGGAGCAGAATTTCCAACAGCTTGGACTCTCCCCGAGGAGTTAGAATTATCTCTCCATCCAGGGTTGTAAGAATTGGAGTATTGATCATTCCCTAGTTTGGAGAAGGCCGCATTCACTTGCTCGTTAGTCATGTCGGAAAATTGTCCAACTGTAGGACAATCTCTCGCATCGTGCATCGGGCTCGAGCAAAATGAGCATGGCTCATGTGGAGTAGATGTGTGAGAAGTAGTTGGAGTAAAGCCAGCTGCCATGAGCTAGTCTAATTTCCTTGACAATGCATCCACCTTGGTGGTTACATCTAAAGGACTACTCAATTCAAAAAGACATTCGGTCCTTTGAGCTTTTGGAGCAGTGGCTCGACGATTAAATGATGCATGATGTAAAGAGTTTTCACCTAAATTTTCAAAGAAGGTCTATACATTGTTCTCACTTTTCATCATGAAAGTGCCTCCATATGAGGCATCAACCATTTGTCTATGTGGCTCAGTCAAGCCATCATAGAAACATTGAACTAGCTGCCACTTGGGGACAGCATAGTGTGAACACTTTCGCAAAAGGTACTTCATCATTTCCCATGTTTCAAAGAAAGGTTCTCCCTCGGATTACGAAAAACCAATGATAACTTTTTGAATTTGATTGGTTTTCCCATGGGAAAATACTTCTTAAGGAATGCTTGCTAGATTTGCTCTCAAGAAGGGAAAATACTTCTTAAGGAATGCTTGCTAGATTTGCTCTCAAGAAGTAATGGAGTTTGGTTCCAAGGAGTTCAACCAATACTTGGCTTTTTCTTTGAGGGAGAATGGGAAGAGACGCATTTTTAAGGCATCCTCGAAAAAATTCTGTAATTTTATGGTAGTGCAGATTTCCAAGAATTCGTCGAAGTGCTTATATGGGTCTTCATTATTAAGTTCATAAAATGATGAGAGCATTTGAATAATGCTGGACTTGAGTTAATAATGAGCTGCCGTAACATTCGGCAGTTGAAGGCATGAAGGTGAAGTGTAAGTTGAGGGAACATAATGATCCCTCAACAAAACAATTCATGCTTCCTCTCTGGCCATTGGTTCGGTTCGCTCTCTTAGATTCGAGTCCCTTTCGGTTCTACGTTGTCTAAGAGTGCGTTATAAATCTAGGTTGCAATTCAAAGTTGGTAAAGATAAAGACCACGACCATTCATACACTACTAGAACGAATAGGCATGCCAAGAAAGCAAAAGGCATATAAAAACAAAAAGTAGGAATTACAGTGTCTCCACTGTGTAGGCAGTAGCTCTAGGGCTCCCTGGTGTTTGGACAAAAACCGCTGGTACGAAGACCCTTTCTGAGTGGCTCAAGCCGTTTTGTTGAAACAGGAGTTGTGCCGAGCCCTTTTCTAGGGGCGAAGCGAGCAGAAATGCTCGAGCTCTTCCTCAGAGACAGAATATAGAACAGCAAAAAAAGCTCAGAAACAAATATCTACAAAAAATAAAGTAAAAACATTAATAAAATAAAATAAAATGGGCCTGATAATCTCAGTTCTGCGGTGCAGGTAGTAGCTTTTGTGCTACTGTCTCGTAAAAATTTTTGCTCCAATCCTTTCTTTTTTTTTTTTTTTTTTTGAGAAGGCTTGAGCTCTCTGGAAGCAAGAGGCTGCTCGAGGGCACTTGAATTATTTCGGCTTCGGATCCAATAGATGGTGCTTTGAGCCTTTTTCCGAGGGCGCTCGACCACTTGTGAGAACCTCAAATAAACAGAAACAGAAACACAAAGGTCAGATTATGAAACCAATGATTTATGAACAAAATATGATATACGTGCAATTAAAGTAGTTTAATCTCAAATATTAATAAGACAACCGGGTTAAACAATTTCCTAGGCAACGGCACCAAAAGATGTTGATTTTACGGACTTAATAATAGAATTGTATACCCTCGTAATAGAACAAATCCTTATAGGACAAGGCTATATAAAGGGTGTCGAACCTTAATAACTGTTTCATTAATCAGATGTTTATCAACAATTTAAAACCTCCTCTAATCTAACTCAAAAAAGATATTTCGTCTTTGTTTCGGAAATGAAAATAAGCATAAACAAATAATGAAATAAAAATGAGAGAAGCATAGAGATATGACTTCACTACAAACCTCGTACCAATGGCAGATTGTATTCATACGGGATTCTCACTAAATGCGTGATATGATGCGCATAATGGGTGTCAACCATATGACAACATCGACAAGAAAATACTTTAGTTAAAAGGTGATGATAACCCATCTTCGGTTGACACGGATCGTCCACCTAAACACTAGTTGTGATACGATCTGTCTTCCCTAGGTATGGCCTATAAAACCTTCTAATGAGCATACACATTATCAAGAAATGAGTATAACCCATATTCGGTTGGCATGATCCGTCTACCTACATTACACTAATCTAAGATGTAGCACAGATCATCTTCCCTAGGCATGGCCTATCTAATTTCTTGATTTTATGTCAAAAAGTATCATTGCATAGCTATCACTCCTATAATCACAGAAAATAGGAATATCGATTTCATTCAAGACAAATAAACTTCTTATAGACAAGATAGAGTTTTTATCCAGAACAAGTATGAGCATTGAATTGATTACAAAGGTTTTGTAAAACTCTAAGCTATGCAATCATCATACATATATTGAAAATCCCAAAATGAAGTACAATCAAATCATGGACTTGGAAATGGCTACATCAATCCTTATGAAGAGTTTAGTTACACATGAAGGATATGAAATTCTCTATTGATGAAAAGAAATCTATTCCTTGAGTGTTCTTCGACTGCTGGACAAAATTCCCCAGAACCAAGAACCCTAATTCATGCTTGGCAATTAGAAAATCGACCCTTTGGATGAGAGATCAAGCTCTTATTTGAATCCTTCATTGAATCCCTAAAAATCACAATCCAATCCCTTAGTTTAAGGGATTGAGTTTCCCTCAATCCCTCACTATAGAGAAATGGAGTCAAAACAAATATGTGAGGGATCTCAGAGGTGAATCCTCACTTGACCCAATCTTTTAGTGATCTTTCTCTCTCCAAATCCACTGCAGATTGCAAATCAGATTCTGAGTGAACCGCATGCGCTCGAGCCACTTTGAGGTTGTGCTCGAGCCCTTTGTTGCGCTCAAGCCCTTTTTGCCAGTGCTACGCTTGAGCTTCTTTGGAAGGCGCTTGAGCCACTTCAGTTTTCAGTGTTGAGCTCGAGCCACATTGTAACTAGCTCGAGCCATTTTGTCTCTATCAGCATACTATGAAGTGTTTAAGCCATAAATCCCTGGTTTAACATGCACTTTCTCATTAGGACCTAAAAATACCTAAAAATACCTAAAAACACAAAAACAAAAAAAAAAACATTATTTTACAAAACAAACTAAGGGTTAACAAATGCGAGTTAAGGTGCTTGAATGCATACCATGCAAGGCTTATCACACCCCCAAACTTACATATTGATAGTCCTTTAGCAATACAAAATTGAAACAAAATTGAAAATAAAATGTACCAACATATAAACAACTACTCTACCTTCTTTGTCGCAGGAAACACGGTTGCATTTGGCACATGCAATAAGCCTTTTAAACCCCTTAGCATCTCTAGTGAAATCTCTTGAGAGTTTAACAGAAATGTTACCCACAAACATCTTGCAAAATCATGTTTTTCAAAAGAAATGAGTGTCACAAAAAAAAAAAAACAATGATTATCATTCATGAGCAAGCTTAAAAATTTAAAC